>PITA01001866.1:0-178967 GCA_004023965.1 Spilogale gracilis | reverse complement strand
AAAAAAAAAAAAAAAGAAATACACCAGCAAAAACTTGGAAAATAATTGATACTTGAATCCCATGACTCATCTCTAAGACTGACTTTGCTTCCTCTGGAAAGCTCTGAAATTCTCCAAAACCTATTGTTCCCCCGGAGTCAGAACATTCATGTGATGGAAGAAAATGCAGCAATGCAGCTTTCTATTAGCATCTAGTCTATCCACACAGCCCGTTTTTCCCTGAATACCTGCACTTCCTTGAACAATTAGTACTATTCAGTTTTCTCTATTGCTTTAATTACAACATGGTCAGATTTCTGGACATATCACACAAAAGTATAATTTAAGGATACTCATATCCACCAAATTGGCTCTTCCAAAATATTTTGGCTGGAAAAAAAGTTGATCTGAAAAAGACAACTGAATGAGTATCTTTCCATAACTTTCCATCTCCTGACCATCTAACACCACATTCTACTTCAGCTTCTCCCAAATATGCCATAAACTATTTTAGGACTAAAGGATTAGAACAAAAAAGAATTTCAAACTCAATCACTTTCTCCATCTGTGCTATTAACTTGGTTTGCAAAGTTTATGCACGAACTCTCTTAATGTATTTTTGTGCACATTGGAAGCTGTGCACAAATATAATTGTCTTTAAATTAAATAAAAAGTTTTTTTTTCTTTTCATTGCAGATACCCTATCTGTGGCAAATGAACTCCATTTTTATTGCTTTTAAGTTGTTGGAAATTTTCTGTCTTGATCTTGGTGGTCATTAACAGTAATTTCAAGTTACATTTGTGAAAAGTTACAAGGCTTATGCTCAAGATTTAAATTTTTACTGTATGCTAATGATACCTGAGTAAGGATATGTTCAAATCCTAGAGCAGCTAGATCTTTGCAAAATTAACGTTGGTCTCAGTTTTCACAGGGATACAACAATGATAGTAATGCTGCCTCCATCCCATGGTTATATAATTTGCATAACCCTGTGAAGAGCTATTTTCTATATGGTAAAAATTATGTTAACATCAGGTGCTATTGAACTTAAGAAACAAAGCTTAAGAACACTTGGATTATTTCCAATTGCTTGGCAATCTCTGCATTGTTGTAATTTCCTCCCTGCCTCCTATCTCCTGGCATGGTAGTAGGTACTGCTCTAACCCACTCCAATACCTATTCAGTCAAGAAGAGTGTGGCCTGGCACCTGTCGTATCCTTGAGATTGGAGGTTGCTCTACTGCAGCGCCATTGCCAGACTCTGAATACTGGGCAGAGTACCAGGAGCCTTTCTATTTGCCTTTTCAGAAAGCAAGCATTGACTTCCAGAGCCTACTTTTAATTGTAATGTGAAACTGTAATGGAAAACCTCTTTTAGAATTAAAAAAAAATGAATGAATGAATGAAAAAAAAAAAAAAAAAAAGAAAACCTCTTTTATTCCAAGCTTTGTATCTGAAATGGTTCTCTGGGTCTTTTTCTTGTGTTCTCATTCCTTTGTCCAAAAAAGAAAGAAAGAAACCTAATCTGGAAAGGTCCCTGGTAACAAAATTTCTCCCCTTTATTTAGAAAGTGGGCCCTACTGTGAAAGCAATTTTGTGCTGAATGCTAAAGATTACACTCTGTTTTAAATACAGAGACTTGCAGTCACATTCTGATGACTAATATGAATGACTTTTTTCCTTTTTTAAAAAAGATTTATTTATTTGTTTGGGAGAGGAGGGGGGAAGGGGCAGAGGGAGAAAATGTCCAAGAAGACTCCCACTGTGTGGGGAGCCGGACACAGGGCTCAATTCCAGGAGCCATGAGATCTGGACCTGACCCAAATCCAAGAGATGGATGCTTAACTGACTAAGCCATTCAGGTGCCCCAGGACTTTTTTTCTTAAGAAAACAAGTTTTATTTCCCTCAGCAATATTTAAACAAAAATTTACCTATAATAGAGCAAAATTTAAGGAGCCTTATGCAGTAATTTCTTCATAGCAAACATTTAAACCAAATCAGTTAAGCTAAGCTACTCTTCAGCACTTTCCTTTGAGCAAGATAAATGTGTCGTTACACTGCAATGATAGTCTTTATAGAACAAGCTCCATACTGTATGCATTAATAATACTTTCAACATAGCTTTCTAATCATCAGTTTAAATTTATGAATTGACCATTTATCACACACTGGCAGACACCATTACAATTTTTGGTAAATTACATTAAAACTCTGGAATGAGGCCAGTGAGCCAACAATTTTTTGACAGACATATAGTAGTCTCATTAAAGAGGACTTTCAAGATCAGTTAAATCAGCTTATTTATTAACATATAGCATATTCAAAATATCTTTAAACCTATTTAAATCATTTTTATCTTTCCTCAGCTAATGATTCTATGGATAGGAAATGGTATGAGTTGTGCATGAATTAAAAATTAATATTAGGTAATATTTACTGAGTCCTTACTATGCCAAACACTCTGCTAAACTAACTCAGGCTATAGTAACAATAGTACCCGAGTCAAGCACACGCGGTGCCTACAATCAGCTCTTCACCTAAATCCTTCATCGAGAGTACTTCGGTGATGAGAGATGTTCTAATAATGTTGAACACCAAAATAAAAATCAGTTGGGGTCTTAAAACTCTGCAAAGTGGAACTAACCTGCCTCCAGGAGACTTAGAGTCCTATATAATAAGGGATACGATGCTGTGGTGACTTTCATCAAGTTCTAAACTTTATATGTTATTTCATTATATTAATTTAGACTCTCTGTTCTATTCATCCTATTTTCTAAATTACTTTTCTTTAGGGATTCTCTTTAGATTGCTATATTTTGTAAAATGGAATCTCCATTGTTATTAGACCACAGATTAACCAAAACCTTCTTCCATTTTCTTCATTATCCTGAAACATTATACATATCAAGCCAATTCAAAACACAAGAATCAAAAGTATCCTAGTATATAATGGACTGAAGTACAAAGATACACTAAAGAGGACTACCTCAAGAACTTCTCAGAAATGTGACATAAGGAAAAATAGAAAAGGAGTTGTGAGAACAAGAAGTTATCTTCTCTCTAATAGAATTGTCAAGTGTTTAAAGACACAGAACAAGGAAGATGAAAGGTAGCTAATAGCCTCTCTATGGCCCATTAACTTCTAACAGGTTCACACAACAATGGAAGCTGGAGGGCTTCAGAAGAAGTTCTCTGCCTGACTCTGTGCTTCTGTATGAGCAGTATGTGAAAGCAAGACTAGGGAGAGGAATGAATGGCAGAGATGTTTCCAGTAACAACCTTGATGAGAATGGAAGAGAGAACAATGGAAAAGTTATGAGACTTAAAACATGAACCAACACTCCACAGTTCTGAATGTGGTCCTATGGAGGGATACAGTTGTTCAGGTGTTGGTCGGACAATCACAGACTATTTAACAATTCTGATTGTCTACATATTTAACATTTGGTAAATATATCCTAAAATATTTCCATTAGTTCCTCTTCTTAATCCAAGCTGTTGGTAAGAGTTTATCTCATGTTTTATATATTGTAAATAACTGAGTGTGACCATGGCACTACGTACCATTCAGTGTAACTAATGATGGGAGAATTTAAGAAGAGAGTGTAGAGGTAAAGGTTCTTATGATTGATTTTCATTTACAGTAGCTCTAAGGCATTGCTGGATTTGATTCCTTCACATAAGAAAGTAAGGAAGAGTAACCACCACTGTTGTCTTAATGGAGTCTTGTTCCCCAAGCAAGGAGTAAATTAATAAATTCAAAACATGGTAAGGAAGGAGCAGAGATGACCACTTCTTTCAGTGGGGGAATGGGGAAATTGTCAGATTATTTAAAAATCATAACATGAACACAGCCAATCTTTGCAATGCATCACATAAAAAGAATTCTGAGTCATGAAAATGACTGTTCTTTAAATGTATTCTCCCAATAGCCCACTGCCATGCCTAAAAGATATATACCACTATCTACCAAAAGCTTAAAGTTTTGTGAAGCTAAATAATGGGATTTAAAACCAGAATGCTGCTGCAAAAACTTTAAAGAGGCCATTAAATACTCTGGAAGTAGTCTCCATTAAAGGAACTGAACCATTATAATGCTTGTGGATAATGTTTATGCTCAGTGAAGTAAGTAGCTTCTCCAACCCCTTTTCTGAAAATGATAGGTCCTGACATCATGAAGAGTATGTGTAACAAAAACATTGAGGGCAAAGAACCAAAACAATTTAGACAGATAACATCTTTGAGACAATCTGATAATGCCTGTGTTCAAGAATTCCAGAGGGAAGAAAGAATGGAATGGGGTCATTGGCGTCTTCTGCAGTTTCATAAATCTGTTGACAAATGCCGAATGTGGAAAACCACATGAAAAAAGATGAAGTCAGAGTAAAGATCAGAAGATGTCATTGGTTGTTACTTCTGGGAAGAGCAATGGAAAATCTGCTCATCTGAACTCTAGACAATGTGGTAAGGAAAGTTTTGTGTGGGGTGACTTTACATGGACAGAGAGGTAAGGAGCCCCTAGTAAATCTTTGATAATTTGTCCTTATGTCATTGTGCTCATAAAACTGTAGAACAGATTTCTTTTACCAGCTGCAAAGTGTGGTGTGTTATGGACAATATAATAATTTAGAGTTACAACTCAGTCACTTCAGAGAATCTTTGGAATATTTGCATATTTATCTATGTATCCATATATTTATCTATGTATCCATATCCATATGTGTATATGTGTGTGTGTGTGTGTGTGTGTGTGTGTGTGTAAATATATTCTAGTGGTTGGTTGGATGACTCATTTTCAAACTAATATTTAAGCTAAACTGAAGGTGATTTGTTCAATATTTGGCACAGAATTTCGTGCTGGACAGAACTGGATTTGAGTCTCGGAAGTCACTTGCTAGCTGAGGAATCCTAGGCACCTCACCTGGCTTCTCTGGGCCTCAGGCTTTCAGTCATCCAATGAAGATGATGAAGGGATGGATATGGAGTATAAGAGAGAAAGAAGTGTCAAGAATGATGCCATATATTTGGCTTGTGAAATTATAAGGATACAGTTGGAATCAATAGAAATAAGAATTTGCCTGGGAGGCACTAAGGGTTTGGAGGTGGTGCTTAATGGTGACTATATTAGATAGAAGATGCTTTTTAGATACCTCAGTAAAGATGTGGATAAGAAGGTGGAAATAAAAAATCTAAAAAGACATTTGGGAGGAAGATAAATATTTGGGAGTTGATAGCATGTGTTCAAAGGTATTTCTAAGGGAGTGAGTATAAATCAAAGACACATTCTGAGGCTAAGAGGTTGAAAAGAAGAGGAGTGATACCTAAATAAATCTGACAAAGTATGGCCATGACATATGAAGACAACAAGAGAGTTCATGTCTTGGAAGCCAAGGGAAATGAAATATTTCAAGGAAAACAGACAATCATTTGTTCACTACATTTAGGTAAAGTAACATGAAGACTGAAAAATGCCAAGTGGATTCAACCACTGGATTATAAGGAACCTTGTGAAGAGCAGTTTTGGAGGAGTGTTGGGGATAAAAGTTGTAGTGAATTTAAGACAAAATAAAGAGAAGAGAAGAAAAATTGGAGATGGTGACCACAGACAATGTTTTTGGAGTTTAATGTTAAGACGAGCAAAGAAATAGTACTGTCACTGGCAGAAAAAAGGGGGATCAAAATACTTTCAGTGTCAATAATGTCCTTCTTATGTCTGGTGACTGAAAAAGTTACCTCTTTCCACCAGATTAAAAATGCTTTTCTTTTTTAGGATGAAGTTATCTGATAATACTAATTAGTATTCCACTATGTTTTAGACACAGTATCACAAACACAATGTCACAGTATAGATGTACATATCATTTTTTTAAAATATCAATGACCTAAGGATGCCTAGGTGACTCAGTCAGTTAAAAATATTGATGACTTAGATACAAGACAACCAGAAGTCAAAAAGACGTAAAGATTCCAGCAGAGGTGAGAACTCACCAAAATTAAAGGTCATAAAACAACAAGCACTTTTCCCCGGGGGTCAGTCACTGTTTTGTGACCACACATAAGACCATACCATGCTTTAAAAAAAAAAAAAATCATATACTAAGACAAAAGCTAAACCACCAAAATAAAACTAAGCTTTTAACTCCACAAATAGTTTGTTACTTTATACTATTACCTTAGCCATAGTAATATAACAAGTGTGTCACAGACCTCGAGTTCTTCACTATTCCAGTCCCACAAGAGGTGTGTTGTACTAATTCAGACCAGAAAACTGTGAGCAGAAATGTCACTTCCAGGCTGAGGCAGTGAAAACCCCCGGAATAATACTGCACAGATTTTCATGCCCTGCTTCAGTGAATGTGGAAAATAAGTGTTGAGATGACAAGAGTCAAGATGGAATCTTGAATCATTGCTTAGGGTAAGCTGCCCTGGAGACCCACTAGGCATAGTGAAGGCTTTGATATCTTAGCACATCAAGATTTCTGGGTTGGTTTGTTCTGGGTTGGGGCATAGCCTAGCCTCCCTGACTAATACAGCACCTTGAAACTTTCACTCTTCTTTGCATTCCACAGTATTTTAACCCATTTACCACAAAGGTACTTACCTCTATGTAAGCTTTGGGGATTGTTATTTAAACATTCTTTGCTGAGTTAGACAAGTGTATTCTTAAGACCCCTCATTCACTCCATTTTAAAAAGCATGATATAAATTATTTTGATCTTAAAAAATAACACATCACAAACTAGTATTTAAATTCACGAGTGTAAAAGAGACATTGGCAATGTGCATCTACAGAAAGCAAAGCAAAATAAAACTGAGATGAGAGAATTGATTAATTGTACCTACTTTTTTCCTACCAGTCATATTCAAGAGACCTAAATGTCATGTGCTCATTTAAGAACAACACATACAAAAAGTACTAGAAATAAATGTCTTACTATTAAAATATACATGTGTATGTGTGATTTAAATATCTTTGATTGGCATATTAAAAGTAACAAAACCAGTTTCAAAAAGAAATGTGGATAAAGCAGAATCATATCAACTAAAACCAACAGAACCAAAAAAAAAAAGTTAGCTTAACTCCAGCTGGCATCTAAAACTACTGGGCTATCTATAAATGCAAACATGTAAGTTAATTACTAATACGTCTCACTTAGCTGAACAAGGCAATATGTTCAGAATCCAAGCCATTTAGCTCTGCTCTGCCTCAGTGAAGCTGAAATGGTTGTAGTGGAAGCACACTTGGGTTTCCCAGGACAACCAAAAATAGATGTGCTTGCCCATCATCTTGATGTATTCCTAAGGAAATATAAAGCCTATCTAAAATAGCACTAAAGCCCAGGGACAATCTGTGGCACTTATATTCAGATGTACATAAAACTACATTTTCCAGTTATACAGCTTCTCGTGACATAAATTCCTAAAGACTTTAATTGCATACCTTTCAGCACAGGAAACTTGTGCTTAACTGTTTGCTTTAGAACATTGATTTCCAGGGCGCCTGGGTGGCTCAGTTGGTTAAGCGACTGCCTTTGGCTCAGGTCATGATCCCTGAGACCGGGGATCGAGTCCCACATTGGGCTTCCTGCTCAGTGGGAAGCCTGCTTCTCCCTCTCTTCTCACTCCCCCTGCTTATGTTCCCTCTCTGGCTGTGTTTCTCTCTGTCAAATAAATAAAATATTTAAAAAAAAAAGAACATTGATTTTCAGGATGGAGTGCACAGTGGGATAGTAGAAGGTATGAGAAGACATATTAAAATCATCAAAGGAGAGGGTACCTGGGTGGCTCAGTCAGTTAAGCATGGAACTCTTTACTTCAGCTCAGGTCATGGTCTTGGGGGTGTAAGACGGAGCCCTAAAAAAAAAAAAAAAAAAAAAAAAAAAAAAAAAAAAAAAGACGGAGCCCTGCCTCAGGTTCCATGCTGAGCATGGAGACTGTTTAAGATTCCCTCTCTCCCTTTCTCTCTGCTCCTTCATGTGCCTTCCCCATCTTTTTTTTAATTTTTAAAAAAAATTTTAAAAGATTTTATTTCTTTATTTGACAGAGAGAGTGGTCACAGGTAGGCAGAGAGGCAGGCAGAGAGAGAAGGAAGCAGGCTCCCTGCTGAGTAGAGAGCCGAATGTGGGGCTCGATCCCAGGACCCTGAAATCATGACCTGAGCCTAAGGCAGAGGCTTAACCTTCTGAGCCACCAAGGTGCCCCATGCCCGATCTCTTAAAAAAAAAAATCACCATAGGAGAACTTTCAAACCAGCTCACATCCCCACCCCATACGCCTCCAGAGCTGATATGCCCATTGGACCCAGTGGGGCATGAGGAGGGGACCAGCATGTAGGGACCTTGGTGATCCTTCTCCATCCCACAACATCCCCTATTTGCAAGTCCTGAAATGAAGAGAAACACATTTCTTTTTGTAAAATGTTTTAAACGTAGACTCCCGAGAGAACAAACACAAACAAAATAATCAGTCTCAATGTTCCTGACGGATATTGAACCGAGTGTTTCCTGAGCATTCTCCTTCACACTTGTGTTATCAAAGAGCAGAACAGCTTGTTCCAACTTTCTCACTTGACTCTCACATTCTGGGTAACAGAATGTCTCCCAGTATTGAATAGCACTGGAGAGATTATGCTGAAAAACCTCTTCTTGATGGCTTCCTTGAGTTTTAAGGCAAAGGTAGAGTTTAATAGTATTGTCTAAATACAATGTTTTGTATCTTCCCCCAATTTTATTTTCTTCACAAAATTTCACCCTTTTATTGAAGTAAATTAATGCATGCTTATTGCAAGGTATATAGTATTAATATTTGTCAGAAATATGTAACCAATTTTATTTGATTCAACTGTATAATTTGACTCTTGGGCTATCCCTGTTGATTCAACTCCAAAAGCATCTTAAATTATACTTTTACTCTATCTCTTCTACTGGAGCAATAAATCCAACTCATCACTTCTCATGAGAGCACTATTTTCAGACTACATACCCATCCAGCTATACTTTAGGATTTATTGTTCTCCAACCCAAATCTCATAGGGTCATACTGGATTAAAACCTGTTGTTCCTTCTGCACAACCTTAAAGACAAAATCAAAACTTCCTTTGCTTTGCAAAAGGCCTTTCACAAACTTTAATCTCAATTCATGCAGCTCCCCACCGTGTATAGTATTCTCTGGTCTCATTAAAGCCGTTAGAGTTTTGAAAATTATTCCTGAATACATCAGGGCTTTCCCTGACTTCGTATATGCTATCTATTATGCTTAGAATGCCTTTCCCCAAGTAAAAATAAATTTTCCAATTGATTCTTCAAGAAACTCAAATTATACTTTTTTTAAAAGTGTTTGAGTATATGTTACTGTGTAGTGAGTTGCTCTGAAACATACTTTTAAAACAACCAATGTTTATCATCTCACTGTCTCTGTGATCAGGAATTTAGATGGAACTTAACTGGTGGATGCAGCTGAGAAGTCTCATACAATCAAGATGTTGGCTTGGGCTGCAGTGATCTGCAGTCTTGACTGGGTTGGAGAATCCACTCCCAAGATGGCTCACCCACACGGCTATTGGCTCGAGTTCCTTATTGGCTGTTGGCAGGATGCCTCAGTTCCTCATAATGCAAACCTCTCCATAAGGCTGCTTAAGGGTCCGAATGATATGGCAGCTGGCCGAGAGCAAGAAACCTGAGAGACAGAGAGAGTGGGGAGACTACAGCGTCTTTTCTGACAGACACTATCTATTCTGCCACATTCTACTCATTGGAAGTATTTCCCTAAGTTTTGGATAACACTCAGGAAAAGCCTCCTTGCATGGAGGACTGTGAAATAATTTATAGACCTATTTTTAAACCATCACAAAGGGTTTCCAGGATTTCCTCAGAAAGTCAGTTATTCTTTTTTCTGTGTTCCCAGTGTTTATCATACCAGTATTGCAAAGCTTAATATGAATATGAATTAATTTTAAAAGGTATTTTAGACTTTAATATATAAACAATAGATTTCTACTTTTCTATTACCATATGTTTGGATCACAAGACCCTTAAAATGTGTTTTTCCACTAACCCAAATTACTATTTCACACCCTTTTCCCCCCTTTAAATTTATAATACCCCTGCCCACTCTTCTCATTATCAGCAAGGTAACCTGACTCATACTTCATTAAGCAAGTAAAAGGACTGAGATGGAATTTCCTCATCTTTCTACCAGAAAATATACACTTCTACCTGTAAAGTTTACCTTGGTGCCTCCTCTTCCAACAGATGAGATCTTCCTGCTTCTCCACCTCTGCTTTGGATCACAACCCCTATCATCTTTCCAAGTATTTAAGTCATACAATAATCCCTTCTCCCTCAGTTAATAATTATAAATAATAGGTGAATGGGTGGGTGGATGGATAAGTGGATGGATGGATGGATGGATGGATGGATGGATGGATGGATGGATAAGAAGAGAGAGGAAGAGAGAGAGAATTACATTCCCATGATCACACCTGTTTACAGCTTCAAACTCTCCCCCCCACTTTTTTTTTCTTTTTTTGCTTCTTCTCCCAGTAATACTTCTCTAGATTAATGTCCTAAGTATTCTCTTCATTTCCTCACTTCCTAACTTCTCATCAATCTGATCTAACTGGACTTTGTCACCACCATTCTATAAGAAGATCAACAAAATCCCATCACATCCAAACTGATGTTACTTCTTTTCCCTTAAGAACTCAGCTATTTTACTACTCCTTCTCCTTGAAACATTTTCTCCTCCTGTGGCACTCCACTGTCTGTGTTTTTCCTGGCTAACTGGCTGCTCATTCTCAGCTCATTCACATCTTCAGATATGACCTTTTACATCTCTTTCTCACAAATCTCTATTTCCAGCTCTGACCGCTCCCTTCAACTCTCTGTCTAAAAGGCATTTATTTCCATCTTAACATGTCCCAAACTGAACTCCTGATTTTCCCCCCATATAGGTTCTTCTATCATGTTCCCCTTATTAGTAAATGGTACTACATCTTATCTGGTTGCTCAAGTTAGAAACTTAATAGTTACTTTCTTTTTCATTTTTCCCCCTCATATCCCAAATTAAAGTTATCAGAAATCTTAACTTTAAAAATATATCCTAACTCTAACCATTTCTTTCCATTTTTTATCATAGTGGTCCAAGCCATCATCATCTTTCACTCACCCTACTAAAATCTCCTCCTGCTTGGCCACCCATTATTCTTACACCAAAAATTCTATATCCATACAAAAGCAAGAATGGGCTTTTAAAAATGCAGACCAGATCATGTTTGCTTCCCTGGTGAAAACCCTCCAGTGAATTTTCCTTACACCTAAAATAAAATCAAAAACCTTCAGCATGGCCTCAAAGACCCTACACCATCTCATCTCTACCTATGGGATCTCATCCTACACAGCTCTCCCCCATTGCTCAATATATTCCAACAAGATTGACCTTTTTATCTTTCCTGGTTGTGATCAAGACCATTCTCAGAATAAATTCACATCCCAGTTTCCCTGGCTGGTCTAGGTTTGTTTCTGTTGTCCTGATATCCTGTATACTTTGTATATTTTATGATTTGTTCCAGACTTATTATTTTGCTTTAAAACCAAGGCTTATTAACAGTTACATTAAAATAAGTCAGAATGGCCTTGGTATACCTTCACTTTCTACTTCTAGTTACTTCCCTGGTCTTATTGAATAGTATGTGAGACACACATGAAGTGTGCTAAGCTCTTACCCTAACAAACTAGTTAAATTTGAAAGGTGACAACTGGAGAGCATGTTTTCTGTTTTTCAGACCCTTTCCAAAGGAAAAGTAACAAAGAAGCTGAGGTTTTTCTTTTAAAAAAAGTGCACTAGGATTTAAAAAAAAAAAAAAGGCTAGGGAGAACCAACTTTTCCAGGTCTTGACTGACGGTAGATGTGTTATTTCTGCCTTTAATATAGGAACACCAGAGAAAGACAAACAAATCCCACCCCAAAAGGCTATTTCCAGTGTCATAGCCAGTGGGGCAAGAACTTGAGTAATATCCTGTGGACTACTGATCTGGGTGTTGGAGTCTCACAGCAGTGGGTATAAGGAAAGATTGTCTTCCTTTTTGTGGGAGACTAGTGAGAGAGCACAGATGCTGAGCACAGATTATGGCTGATGACCTTTAGCCCTGATTCAGCCCCTGAGGAACAGCTGCGTGGGTTGGCAGCAATGTCCATGAAAGGGATCTGTCTGCCCGGGACTGTCAAGGTTTCAGAAGGGACACGCAAAGCAGCAATATCCACAATAGCTCTCAAAAGGATACCATTCAGCATACTCCCAATTTTTAGAAGATAGAAACTTGAGACAACTTCTTTAGACGGAGTACATAAACCTAAGGTCCATGAGGATATCTGGAGATGAAAAAGAAAAAAACAGGCTGCCACAGATTGTGAAATAGAGGTTTAGAGTCATATTCATTTCACAGTAAATAACAACATTTTTTTAACTCTACTCTGGGTCATTTCATTTTATGGTCTCCAAAACATATGATAAATCTGAACACACACTACTTTCAAGAGAACTGTGACAAAGCCCTTGATGCCCAGCAAATGCTAGGTAAACAGTAGGCAATATCACTGACTAGTAGGACCAAGAGTACCCAGACTGTGTAAGCTGCCTCCAGGTTTCCAAGAACTTACAGTTTCTTGTTTACACCTTCAGAGTATACATTCTACCTGGGTTGTAACTTGAATAAAAATGAATTTAAATGGTAATAAAAGTCAAAATGAGAGTAGGCTCAAAAGTAAGCCCCTAACAATAAATGCTTCAGGAGTTCAATTAAAGAGAGTCAGTTGGATCTGGTTGGTTCTCTTTCTATAAAAAGTATTGAGTTCCTGAGTACAGTGGTCTACACAAAATAAATAATGTTACAACATCTCAAAGTTGTAAACACCAAGAACAAGTTTTATGTCTTAATCTATTTTCTTTTCCCTTAAAAGTAAGTAATTTACTAGGGGCACCTGGATGGCTCAGCCATTAATTATCGGCCTTCAGCTCAGGTCATGATCCCAGAGTCCCAGGATCAAGCCCCTGCTCATCTGGCTCCCTGCTCAGCAAGAAGCCTCCTTCTCCCTCCCTTACTCCCCTTGCTTCTGTTCCCTCTCTATCTGTGTCTCTCTCTTTCAAATAAATAAATAAAATATTTTTAATTACATAAATAAATAATTTACTGTTAGAAGTTCAGTTAAAGTAAATATTGAGAAAGAGTAAGAACCTCAGAAAAATAAGATGGCCACTCATTCAGTGCCACAGAACCTCAGTCAATTGCTCTGACACTCAACAGCACGGAACCTAGGAACTATCTCATCAGTGTCCCAGAATGGCAAAACTCAGAGATGCTGATTTATGTAAACCAAGCCTATGAGTGATTAATACCAATGGACAATTTTACATAGACGAATGCAATTGTCAGTTGGTCTGAACAGTACACTTCTTTTGGACACATGCTTCACGGAAACAAAATTTTTGGGTGAGCTGGATGAGGATGGGCTCAGAATGCAGGGCAGGGCAGTTAATTTTATGATTTGAATGTTTGATGACCTTAGATCTAATAGCCTTATGGGTCCATCTCCTTAATAACGAAAGAATCACCAAATAGCTCCATAATTCATGTTGAACACCTAGAACATGGTCTGGCTTGCTGTAGGCACTTCATAGTATTTGTTGAATGAATGAATGAAAGTTTCCCTGAACAGTGCTTGGATAATCATTGTCAAACTTTGCCTTGATATTTTTCCCACAATTTTTTCCTGAAATATTCTAAATTGCATTATTCTAATCAACACATCTTTTGAAATATATATGAACACCTTTAATCCTTTACAGTCAAGATTCACTAGCTGGAAAGCCAGTTGTTGTTTAAAATAGAGTTTCTCAATGTCAGCTCTGTTGGGACATTTACCAGGTAATTCTTCGCTGTTGAAGCATTGTTCTATGCCCTGTAGCATGTTTAGCGGCATCACTGGCCTCTACCCACTACTGCCAGCAAGCACCCTCCTGTGTTTCCTGTTAATATTTACCTTTGCAGTGCATGACGATATTCTGTTTCATGTTTTGATATAGTTCACTGCAATAAGACTAAATGAAAAGAGGTTTGGTTGGGGAGAGGGTGAGGTAGGGTACAAGCAAGGATTTGGGAAGGAAGAACAGCTAAGAACAGTTAAGAACAGTTAAGCCAATCAAAAATGTACTCAGGCATTGCCAAATGTCGCCCAGGCACAAAATTAACTTCAGCTGAGAACCAGTTCTTTAAAGTGATATAGTAGCTCTTATCTGTTAAGTCGGAATTTCAGAATTTATCAAAACCAATGGCACTGTGAGTTCTTAAGTCTTCCAGTATCTCTCCTAAGCTCCACCCTATTCCCCAGGTACTGCCAACCCCACTAGACCATAACAGAGATAAAATATTAGTAATTTCAAGGAGAGGGAAAAGAAAATAATTTGGAAGGAAATCAAGCCCCTACTTCCTGTTTGGTGGAATGAATTTTTTACTGCATGTGCTGTTCTCGACAAAATGGGAACTTTAGTCCCAAGGAAACTCAGGAACTGATGGTCTACTTTCTGTGCCTGCGGATAAGGTCTCAGAAAGCCACAGATATTTTTCTGTTTTAAAGTAATACATGATATTTTGACACCTTTTTACTATACCTTAGATTAGATACAACTGCCTTTAAGAGATATTTTTTTATCCCTTCACCCTGAATCTTTTCTTCATTTGTCGAGTCAGGAAAATGAGAAAAGTTTAACATGCCAGGAGTCACAAAAATGTCATTTTGATAAGCACTCAGAGCAAGGACATGCCGTCTAAAAAAAGCTTTCGTTTATTTCAGGAACTTACTAAAAGAGGTTTATAAGCTAAATTTTCAGTCAATAAATTTGGTTTAAATGTGAACTGGGTAACAGGATAACATCAGTCCAGACTTCAGGACTTTTCCACTGAAAATACTTGACTGCAACAGAACCAAAGATTACTTAACAGTTATTCGCAGAAACAAATCTTGCTGCAGAAACCACTTTCTAAATACTTAAATGTAAAGAATAATAACAGAATGTAAGGACAGAATGTCAGAAATGTAAGGACTCACAAAAATTTTGATCATTGTTCTTTCCCACACACACAAAAAAATCCTTGAGCCTAAACTAGGATTACAAGTAAAATAGATCACTGACTTTGAACATAAGAACCAAAAAGTTATCCATTGCCCAAGATGAAGTCTCACCTGTTTTGTTTTGTTTTTAAGGTTTTTTTTCTTAAGTAAATGCTTAGGATTAAGTATTATTTTTCCCAAAGAGAAAAGTATAAAAACTGTGCTGACGTATGTGATTTATCACAGCTAACAAACTGATTTTTTAAAAAGAAAAATTACAGTAAGACAGATTTCTGAAAAAAATGTGAAAATCAGAAAAAAAATTAAAAGCTTCCCTGCATAAAAAGGGTAATTAGTCTGGGTAATTCCACTTTTGTTAATGAGTCTAGTAATTGCCTGATTATGGACACAAGACTATTCTATTTAATTTGCCACCGGATTTTCCCAGTGTATCTACATTGCTTGATTTTCTATAATTTCTTCATTTATAAAATAGACATGATACTGATCTTCCTCATACAGAGATTCAAGGAGTGATAAGATAAATATAAAGCATCTATTCTGAAAATATATTATGTAAAATAATTGAAAATCTACTTTCTTAAAAAGTATAGTAAGCAAGTGGTTGGTATTTAGTGATTGTTATCTATCATTCTTCCTTCTTTTCTTCATCCCTTCCTTAATCTCCCTTTTTGCTTTGGGGAGTAGAAAAAGCACCGAGCCAGGAGAACAGGAAAATTATTCTAATACTAAACTGCCACTAAGTACTTGATATCAGACTAATTTCAGTATCCTCGCCTTTAAAAGAAAGTAATTCTGTTTCCCTTTTCTACTTCATATAGTTTTATATGAGCATGAAATGAGATAATGCATGTGAAAAACACTCTACAATTATAATATCCTATATAATACTAAGATGCTATTAGCAGGGCTTTAAAGTGAAAACTAAAGAGGCTGTTTGGGCCTATTAAGAATTCATAACAGGGGTGCCTGGGTGTCTCAGAGGATTAAGCCTCTGCCTTCAGCTCAGTTCATGATCTCAGGGTCCTGGGATCGAGTCCCACATTGGAATCTCTGCTCGGCGGGGAGCCTGCTTCTTCCTCTTTCTCTGCCTGCCTCTCTGCCTATTTGTGATCTCTCTCTCTGTCAAATAAATAAATAAAATCTTAAAAAAAAAAAAAAGAATACATCACAGGGGCACCTGGGCAGCTCAGTTTGTTGAGCGTCCTACTCTTGGTTTCGGCTCAGATTAGGACCTCAGGATTGTGGAATTGACCCCTGAGTCACTCTGAGCTCAGCAGGGACCCTGCTTATGTTTCTCTCTCCCTCTGTCTCTGCCCCTTCTTCCGCTCATGAGTGCTCTCTCTCCCAAATAATAAATAAATCTTTAAAAAAATTTCATCACAGCCTCTATCATTTATAAATCTTAGATGACTTTTAGTTTTTAAGGACTCCAAGTAACTATTTCTTTTTCTACTCCCATAAGCATATATTGGTCAAAAATCACTAAGTATTATGTTCTAGGAGCCTAATTCTTACTCCACAAAAGCCTGGGGTACCTGAAAAGGATAAAAATCTGACCTATGTTAGGGCCTACACTCAATTATATAATAGTGCACGTACCAAAGATTTTCAAAATGCATCTCAGAGGAGCCGAAGAGCAAACACCAGTTCTCAAGTAGCGAAATTAAGATTGACCTGGTCAATTTCTCTTCTCTGTTAAGTAGCCACAGTCTCTGACCCTCATTTTTCAGTGGCTTTCTAAATGACATCCCCTTCATAAAATTCTGCATCTTTTGCAAATTTTGCTGGTAAGCTTTGCATTAGACTTGCACGGTCAGTGACAGTTAATTATCAGGACTGATGTTAAACAGGGAGGAGGGTTGTAAGTAGAAAATGTATCCATTCTCAATTCATTATGCTTCCCAATTCTGACGTTTTTTTTGCATCCCTGTGCCCTCAACATGGAAACCAGGATAATGGATGATCACATAAGGAAGACACCCTATTCCTATCTCCAAAGGTTGCTGTGAGGATAAAAATGAAATTTTTCTCGGGTGCCTGGGTGGCTCAGTTGGTTAAGCGACTGCCTTCGGCTCAGGTCATGATCCCAGAGACCCAGGATCGAGTCCCACATCAGGTTGCCTGCTCAGTGGGAAGCCTGCTTCTCCCTCTCTCACTCCCCCTGCTTGTGTTCCCTCTCTGGCTGTGTTTCTATCTGTCAAATAAATAAAATCTTTAAAAAAAAAAATGAAATTCTTCTTGGCACACAATAAGCCCTAATAAATGTTGCTTATTTGTATTTTTAAAGATAGAAGACAGTAAGCAGAAGCCATTAGACAGAAACAAGGAGAGACAGAAGTGACTGGTGGTAGAATAGGAAGAAATCTCTAGAGGAAGAAAGAGGTGCTGAATTACAAGCAGGAGAAGCAAGCAGAATGACTGGGCCCGCCCACTGATGCGGAGCTCTGCAGTCTTGCTGGGTTTCCTGGCTTGCCTTTCAGACAGAGGACGTCCTGACAATACACTGGATCACCTGAGGTAACTGAAGGACGTCTCAACCCTGAAATAACAAAACAACCTATTTGTTAAATTGTGATCAGCCAAACTTGCTCTGAGAAGGTACTGACGAAAGAAACACTCCCTTCACCTAATGAAAGAGCTCTTTTCTCTTCTGATTTAACTGAGTCTGAACTGTTCTGTTCCTTGAGATTCAATAGATTTCATAGGATACTTTCTCTAACCTTCATGTAAAAAAAAACCTTAATAATACATTAAATGTATTTAAACTCCATAATTTGTGAAGCATTTTATGTCATATTCTTGAAAGGAGAGGGTAACAAACCCTAATGAAATCTCTGAATTTTCATTTCTAATAAGATCCCTAGATGTCTAGCCAGTTTCATAAATTTTTACCTATTAAATGAGAACCAAATTCCAGTTTTAACTTCCTAAGAGTGTTTGTGTGTCATCTGAACTGAAGTTGTGGGTGTTTAAAAACTCTTTAATCACACATAGTCTTTTTGTTTATTACACAAATTACTAATACCATCCAGGGGCTTCCCATTAATTAACTAATTCATTATTCTATTCAACAATTATATTGAGCATCCAATTAACATGTGTCAAGCAATATATCAGAGGCTCGGTTTCCCTAACTCACCTTTCAAGATCAATCTTTGGAGGCCAGAATTACATGGCCAAGGGTATCCGTGATGAGACCTGTCCATGACAACCCAACCTGACCTTCCTATGGAAACATCAATTCTATAATAGAGAGATTTGGAATCCTAAGTGGACAGAATTGGATTTCACACCCCAGGTCTGCCCGTCTTGGTTGCTATTGATTTGGAGCAATTTCTTCACATCTCCAAACATCTATAAAAAGGGAATCACAGCACCTATCTCAGAGAGGTATAAGGATAAAAGATAATGCTAGCATATGTTAAGTACCTGGTCAGTGTTTGGCATGTATAATTGATGCTCAATAAATAAGACAAATTGCTATTATTATTAAAGAAGGCAGGACTGGACTTTTTTTAAGAAAGTATCTTAGAAACCTCAATATTATCAATATTTCCATTTTTCAAATGAAAAAAAAAAATGTTGGGACATCTGGGTGGCTCAGTCAGCTAAGTGTCTACCTTTAGCTCAGGACATGACTCCAGCGTCCAAGGATCGAGTCTTGCTACAGTCTCCCTGCTCAGTGGGAGCCTGCTTCTCCCTCTGCCTTCCACTTCCCCTGCTTGAGCTCTCTCTTTCATTCTTGCTTTCTCTCTCTCTGACAAATAAATAAATAAAATCTTTTTAAAAATGCTTAGAGAAGTTAAATCATTAATGCCTAGTATTTCCTATGTGCCAGACCAGGGTGAGTGTCTGCAGATACAAGGATAAAGGACACGGTCACTCTGAATTCAAGCCCTCACTGTCTCACAGAGGAGACACACAAGGATGCTAGGTGCCCCAAAAGAGGGAAGCACACAGTTGTGGGAGCACATGAGCCAGCTCTGTCAGAATGCAAGCTAGAGTGGGTGTCAAGGAGGCTCCCTGGAGGGGATGTCCTAGCTGAGTCATGAAGGAAGTGACCCACAAGAGTGGTTAATCATCGGTAGCCTGGCCTTGAAACCAAATCCTTTTCCTCAAGACCAGGGAATGTGTCACTTACAGCACAGCTTCTTTGATTAGATGCAATTAAAAACAGCGATTGCTTTATGGAAAAGCTTGTACGAGGTGGCATCAAAAGTGAGTGATTATAGTTCTTATCTCACGATAGCAAATGGAAGTCATACATACAGATAACCAACTCAAAAGTCACAGAAGAGTTTAATATTCAAAATCAAGTGTTGGACATTCTACTTGAGCTTTCAGCTAGTTCTCAGACTTTCAAGGTGGAGGCTAGTGATTCCTCACATTCCATGTGGTGACAGGTCAGATAACACTGCCACAAATGAGAATTCCACATATGTGGATAAATACCACCCGGTAGCAAAGACAAGTGGATAGGATTCACCACTTTGTAAATTGTAATACAGTTTCTTTAATTTCTGCTTAACCCAAGCTAAACTGAACACCTTTTCTGACTTGTAGGTGTAAAGGATTCTATATTTCACTGTACACAGTGCTTCTGCTTACTTTAAATTGTTGACTGGTAGAACCTACTTAAAAATATTTTGTTTAAGGCAACTACATCTTTGTAGTTGAAAATTTCCTTCACTTTTCTTTTGAGTGTTTATCACGTTGAGGGATCCAATTTATGCTTGCCTCAAGAAATCTTCGAGAAAACTTGCTGTCACTCTGTGCTTTGAAGCATTATAGGATTATGTGGCCCCTAACAGTTTTATTTAGTTCATCTATAAATTCTATAGAACTCTGAAGTCACTATTTGCTTACTAACAGCAGTGCTCTCTTCTCAGTACAGATTCACCTTCAGACTCCTTAACACAGCATTCCGTATAACTATTAAGTGCCAAACATAGATCAGTTAATTTATTTTCTTTAAAAAAAATATTTTATTTAATTATTTGACAGAAAGAGACAAAAGAAACAGGTAGGGGAAGCAGAAGAGGGAGAGGGAGAAGCAGGCTCTCCACTATGCACAGAGCCCAATGCAGGGAGCCCAATGCAGAACCCCAGGATTATGACCTGAGTTGAAGACAAACGCTCAACCAACTGAACCACTCAGGTGCCCTGATTGACTTATTTTCAATATTTCTTCTATACAATTGACTCTTAAACAACATGAGTTTGAACTGCACAGGTTAACTTACTTATGTGTGGATTCTTTTTCAATAAATACAATGCAGTACTGTAAATGAATTTTCTCTTCTTATGAGTTTCTTAACATTTTTTTCTATAGCTTACTCTATGATAAGAATGCAGTATATATATAACATACAAAATATGAGTTAATCAACTATTTATAGAATAGTAAGGCTCTCACTCAACAGTAGGCTATTGGAAGTTAAGTTTTTAGGGACTCAAAAGTTGTATGTAGATTTTCAACTGCATGCGGTCAGACCCCACACCCCATGTCATTCAAGAATCAACTGTATTAAGAGATGAATTTAAGAACTGCATTATTTTCTGTGTATTTGATGACATCCCATGGATTTTCATATGTAATGACCCCTTTTTAATAATTTCTTAATAACATTTGACTTTTACTTTTATTTCCTTGTTGGCCTACAATTTCTTCATTTCTAAACTTCCCATAGATAGTAAAACCTAGGGTAACTTATTATGTGTGTTCTGGTACAGTTTGTAAAATACTATAATTTTATCCTCACTGACCCTGAAGCACACCCTCATTTCAACCTCTACTGCTTTATAATGGAAACTCGGGTAACGATGAGGAATCACCCACTTACTTCTCAAGAGGCTCCAACACACCTGCTCTTCAAGTCTGATGGGGTTTGGCTTCAGTTTGATCTCCTCTCTTGCATACATTCCTGAAGTTCCATATTTCTCTCTCCTGCCAGTGCTCTTTTCCAGTGGTCCTACAGAGGTTTTCTTTTTTAATCTTTTTTTTTTTTTTTTTTTTTTTTTACATTTGTGGTTCTTTCAGTGGGCTGTGGAGAAGCAGGGAAGGTAAGTGCATCAGCTCAACATATGATGGCAAAAGCAGAAACTTGGGTGCCTGGGTGGCTCAGTCAGCTAAGTGTCTACCTTCTGCTCAGGTCATGATCTCAGGGTCCTGAGATTGGGCCTCTCCACAGAGTGGAGAGTCTGCTTATCCCTCTCCATCTGTGATCTCTCTCTGAAATACATAAAGAAAATCTTTAAAATGATTAATAAAAGCAGAAACCCAGAAATCTTTCTTAAGTGTTTCAAGTGATACCCACCAACTATACTGTTAATAAGACTTTCCTGTTTGTTTTCCTCTTCTTAAACCTGAGGAAATTACCTGAACTGATCATTCTATATGTTATAGTATGTTACAATGTTATAATAAAATTGAATATCATGATCCAAATAATGCAATAGCGTTTATGTGTGAACAGAAATTCAGAATCTAAAAACAATGAAAATATGAATAAAATTATTTTTCTTTCTGTAAATCTTTCTATAATTATGAGATCTAAAATCATGAAACAATGTTTTGTCCATTTGCCTGACAGAAACAAAAAGAGGCAACCCACTACATAAAGGTCCAAAATGGAAATTTCTAAAAAGTTTCAAAAAAAAATTACTTTTAATTAGATCTTATTTATTATTAAATCATCTAATTAAGGCTACATACATAATATATATATGTATATATATATATACATATATATATGTGAGAAGATATTTGTAAATCATATTTCCAATAAGGGATTAATATCCAAAATATATAAAGAACATAAACAATTCAATAACAAAAATGGTAACTAGACTTATTGTAATGATCACTTCATAATGCATACAAATGTCAAGTCACTATGCTGTACTCATGAGATTAATAGAATATTATATGTCAATTATACATCAGTAAAAAATAATGATATGTAGGTGACTTCATTCAAATACATATTGCAATAGATAGTGAAATGAGAATAAGTGATAATACCATGTCCATTTTTTAATGTTTTAAATGAACATTTACATAACAATGCTTTGCCAATTTTCCTCCTAATTTGGATTTCTCTTAAGTAATTTTACAAAAAAAAAAGTATTCTATTTACAACAAGTAAAAGCCAGATTAAAAAACTATGGATAGATTATCTCATAAATAGAAAACAGAAGAAATACCAATAGAAAGAATAGAAAATTAATTTATAAATATGACAAAATTCAATGTTATATGGAAGCTATTTTATAAGGTTACAGTCACAATTTAATTATATGAATATGAATTATATGAATTTCTAACAGATTCACATACTGGAAAATTAATCATTAATTCCTTTATTCATTAATGCTTCCATCCATCCATTTCCTCAACAAATATTTATAGAGTATCCCCTGTGTTCCAAGATACAATAATTTTAAAAAGAAGGAGGAGGAAAATGACAAGAACAGGAATAGCAACTGGAACCAGAAGCAGAACAAGAACAAGAACAAAAACAAGAAGGAGAAGAAGAAATCATCAAGTGGAAAATACTGACAAGAAACCAGATAATTATAATAAACTGGGGTAAGTAAATTAATAGGTGCTGTGGGAGCACTTAGAGGAGCTCCTCACCCAGACTTCTTAGGGGACAGGGAGGAAGGAAAAGCATATAGGTATGATCCAGGAGAGAGAGTTCATTTAAGTGATACCAGAAGAAGTATGAATAATATAGAAAACAGATGAAGAGTGGGAAAAGTGTAAAAAGATCCATCTAGAGGGAAGAGCATGAGCAAAAGAACAGAAGAAAGAGAAAGCAGAGCATGCAGAAGGAACTTTAAAAAAAAAATGCAGCAGAGTAACAGCAGGAAACTCAATGGTAACAAAAAGCTGGAAAGGCATTCAAGGGCCACAAAAAAGGGGGGGGGGATTTTATACGTCAATTTAAGGAATCTGGAACTTATCTTAAGGGTAACAGAAAGCCATTGGTAGTTTTAATCAGAAAAGCAATAAAGATCAGACGGGTGTTCTAGTAAAATCATGCTGACTGAAAAGCAGAAAAGCTATTGAAAAGGATCCATTTACAAGATGAGAAATCAATTAGAAGCCTTGCTTAGATCCCTAAGAGATACATAGAGATATTAAAGAAAGCAAAAGTGGGAGTGAAGAGAATAGTTCCAAGAGACTTTAAGTTGTAAAATTAATAGGCAGGATAGATTCAATCCAGGACTGAGAGAGGGTGGAACACAATGGTGACCACTCCCTCCCTCCACCCCTATGTTCAGTCTTAAACACCTGAGTGGATGATGGTGCCATTACCTGAGAGAGAAAACAAAGGTAAAGGTGAGCTCTGGGTGTTATACTTAACTAATGAATCATTGAACACTACATCAATAACTAATTATGTACTATACAATAGCTTTAGGTGAAAAGATGGGAAACACTATTTTTTTTTAAGATTTTATTTATTTGACAGAGAGAAACACAGCCAGAGAGAGAACACAAACAGGGGGACTGAAAGAGGGAGAAGCAGGCTTCCCGCCGAGCAGGGAGCCCAATGCGGGGCTTGATCCCGGGTCTCCAGGATCATGACCTGAGATGAAGGCAGTCGTTTAACCAACTGAGCCACCCAGGCACCCCAAGGGAAATACTATTTTTAACAAGTTTATTTGAGTCATCTAAGTGGATCAAGCTAATGAACAATTAACTATAAGGCTCTGAGATGAGGAGAGAGAACAGCACTACGTACAGGTCACATTTGAATATATGGGAATGGGTACCTACAGTGAATGTACAGAGCAAAGAGAACTAACTGAGGAACTTCAAGATTTAAGGGACAAAGGAGCAGATGCTTCAAAGGAGCAAGAAAAACAACTTCTTCCCACACAGAAAGTAAATCTGATATCCCCATAAACATTCCTGGCTTAGATCTGGGAGACCTTTGGGTAAAGTTCTCCAACCACCTTAAACTCACATCCTTGCTAAACTTTCTCACTTTTCATAGCTACCATCACTTACCCTCTGCTCCTCCCCCAACACACACATACTCACAAACACACTTTCTCCTTTCCTAAAGTTCTTAAACATTTCTCTGCCAAATAAAAAAGCAGTTAAGGAAATCTGTTTATATATTATATAACAGAAAGAAACCTTAAATACTTAATATTTAAAGGCAAGGGGGATACTCCACCCTGGTAACAATATCACAAAACAGAGACAACTTCCTCCAGTTGCTCCTTTAGATTTTGTTACAGTGATCCACAATCCCAAAGAATCATGGTGTTCCCCAATAGACAGGATAGCCAGAGTCTCCAGGAGGTGGAAAAGAGAAGATAAAAAACAAATTTCCATCAAGTTGATGGAAATTCTGGAGCTCTTAGTTTCTGCTGAGCATTTCAGGACAAGAATTAAAGGCTTATTGCCTTTCAGCAAGGTAATAGGAGGAAAGACTCACTGCATCATTCCTTGCATCCTGACATTGATGTTGATTTATTCTTTTGAGGAAACTTTGATTGGTTAAAAAAAAGAAAGAGAAAGTTCTCCCAGAAAAAAATTATCTCCATCCTGCAAAAGATTAAAGTTTTTATACCAGCTTGAGCCCCACCAGGTTCAGGATATGAATTGTATTCACATATTTCCTGCTCTTCAGAGAAGGAAATGAAAACCTATAAATATGAACAGACGTTCCTGGAATATTGCAGTAACATAGCATTTGGTTCTGCTGAATCAGCATCTTGGACATTCAAGCTGTTGTTACTTTATTGGACAGCAAGTGCTGTGAAGTGTTTCTGCTCCTCTGGTCAGTAGAGAGCAGTGAGTTGGCTACTCTTGTAGCCATCTCTGAGTTGATGTTCACTGTAGTAGGAGTTCATCTCTGTCAGCTCACATGTACCAAGTAGACTGTGGCTGGTGAACCAAGCCACGGAAACAGAAGAAATGGGAAAACTATATTGATGCCCACTCTACATCCCAATTCCAGAAAATCTATAGTCTCCCTCAGGATCACAACTTTATGAAGAGAAAAGACCACTAAATGAGATGCTGACATTTCAAAGTCATAGTGAATTTTTAAAAGTACCAATTGGATAACTGCATTTTAATGGCTATCTTGTGCTCTGCCATTACCATTGTGGGGGGGGGGGGGAACTGGGCTTTACCACAGGTTTATAAGGTAAGGATGAGAGATATGAGATGCACAACCAAACACTGAGCTCCACCAGCTTTTATTGGCTGACCCCCCACTGACCTCAGGACACATGAGGGTGCACAGCCAAGACCTATAGAGCCATGCCACCTAGCCCATACCAGATTTGCCAATCTCCAGCCTACTCCAAAATGCATGACTAAGCTTGGCCAAGTCAGCAGAGATGTCTAGCCCAGACAAAACAAGTAGACAACCAGCCAATCTGCACTTACTGTCAATAAGATTGAGCTGCTAATTGATACCCCATGGCCTACAGATATGCCTCTGTGAGGAGCTGCTTCCAGTTTCTAATCCAGAGATGATTATCCTGAACAAAAGCGCCCTGAAGGATTTCTGCATTATCATGTTTTCCACATGCAAGAAGAATGAAAAAATCATATTTTCTTCACTCAGTTGGACTGTACATTTTTGAAGTTGAAAACTTCTTAAATTCCACTTATTTCTTTCTTATTTTTTAAAGGTAAAATTGTTAAAGTAAGTTGAAACCTTTGTATGGGTCCCCATAATCTCTCCCCCACCCCTTCCCAGATACATTCAAAGCCAGTCAGACATGGAGGGGCTTAAGAGTAGGAAGTTTTCTGTGGCCCGTATGGATAAATAAGGTCTCTGGAGCCCCAGAATGAAAAGTTTAGTCAAGAGAAGAAGGCACGTTCACCAATAATTTGTAGTATTTGTCCCTTCTCCTTCACTTCCATTGAGGTCTGCCTAGTTATCAGACTCCAGAGGCATTCCAGGCACAATGGTCACTGGTGTTCTCTATGGCTTGTGTGGCCATCAGAGTTTGCCAACCTGAAGTTGCTCAGAATACCCCAGAACCTGGAGAGTCTGCTCATGGTTGTAATGCTCTGTGTTGCACTGGTTCTGGAGACACTGTGGCAGCCAGTGGCAGCCCTACCAGAGAACCCTAAACTGAACACAGATCCCTACCAATTACTATGGAAGATGGTGTTATTTGTGGTCATAGTCAGATTTTTCACAATTAAAAGCCTACCTTCTGGAAATAAAGACAGAGAACTAACCACTAAAGTTTCTGCCTTTCTAGAAGAAAGATATCAAAATGTTTACAAGTCTAACCTAGTTCAAGAAGAATTTTAAGACCTCGAGTCCACTCCAATGGAAGCTGGAGTCAAGAACAAACTATCAGAAATAGAATAACTGGAGGTCATCAATAAAGAACTGGAACGCTCCAACACTTTGCTTGGGTTTAAAATACAGATGTCTAGTAAATGACTTAGCAAAGAAAAATCCAAACATTTAGAACAAGTTGACATTATGAGAAATATTCAGTGTTTAGAAGATGCATCAAAATATATCCAATTTCAAGTAACTCTACCCATCAAAGTATCTCAGAAAAGTGAAGAACAACTTCAGACAGCACCCAAAAACATGATTTAGATGAAAATCCCCATCTTCAAGTTGGGACAAAACTGCTTTCACTAGGAGCTAAGGATAGATAGAAAGAGTAATCCAACTTATTATTTGGGGGGGGGGGGCAGAACCTAAAAAAATACTCTACTACAAACAGGATGATTTTTAAATGATTAAGAAAGCCAAATCATTGCTAAAGAGGAGAGATCCTACTGTCCATAAAGAAGACCATGTGGATGGTGGGACATTTTACCTGGATATAACAAACCAGCAGGAAACAGAAATTTCCAAAAAGATAAATCTTAAGGAGTTTTGAAGAAATTGATGATATTGGGGTAAATACGGCTGGTCAAGTTTGGGCCAGACCAGCTGATTTTGCTGGTCTTAGCTGGGTTTATTTTAAGACTTACTTACAAACTCTTGAAGAACATGAAATCAAATGTACACTAAATTAACCAAAGGTGATAAAATAATTGATACCTGGAAGATTATAAGTCTCTAAATGAGATAGTTTCACTACAACCAGAAATACAGTTAGAAAGAAACAAACAAAAGCATCAGAGGCACCTTTCCTCCCTCCTAAACTGCACTGAGAAAAAGAAAGGAATTTTCATTGAATATCCGAGATAGAGAGAATTCACCCTGTAAAGCTAATGGAGAATTCTTCCAAAATAAAGTAAATACTTAGTCTGTGAAGAGCTGGACATTTCTAAAATTTTTTTGAGGAGGAACTTAAAGCATTTCAAAAAAGTAACTTTATATCCATGTTGTTCCCAAGGGAGCATTTGGAAGAGCCAAAGGGGACCACCAGGGAACCCAGTGAAAGGAGGAATATCAGGCAATGATAGTACTAGCTCCAGGATGCAGTTCTTCTGGGATGAAGACCACAAAGGAAAGATTCCCCATTAGTCCACCCCCATCCTTACCTCAGTTCATCCTCCACAGAAGCAAGATGGAGCTTATCTTGGTGCTCCTTGAACCGGTAGATACTCAGGGCCTTCTTTTGATTCAACCCTTCCACCTTAATGGGGATCACGCTACCCTAGAAGCAGCACCAAATAACGGGTGCTAAGAAAGCAGCAAGAAGATGGGAGAGTCACCTAGGAAAAGCTCATCCTACTACAAAGGGATGCTGAAGGCCAGCCCTTTGCACTACATCACTGAGGGCATTCCCCACAGTTTGGAACTTCCTTGCAAAGGAAGGTTGCTGTAATCACTTCCACCTAAAGATAGGAAGTCTAGGCACAAGAAGACTAAGCAATTTGCCTGAGGTCATAACTAAGCTAGTGCCAGGAACCGGCAGCTAAACGCAAATGTCCCAGGTATGGACAAATCCTCCAACCATCCTGTTATCCTAAGGATAATTCGTGAAAAGAAAAGCTAAATCATTTCAGTTTTTGAAGTTGAGACTCTTATGAGGTGTGGGACCTTGGCTCAGCATTTAAGACTTCAACATTTATAATATGACAATTGTGTCTATGTCAACCGGTATCTCTTTGAAAGCATTGTTTCCAATTAATTTCCAAATCTTAATGATTTGAGAATTTTTATTCCAAAAATGTGTTTGATAGAAAAATTCACAAGATCTCAGTTCATTATAAAGTAGTCCGTGGATCAAAAATAGTCCGTGGATCAAAAATTTTTCAAAAACCACTCTAAATGGATGAATACTTTCTACTTACAGATAGTCTGTAAACTGGAAATACCAATGGAAAGAGATCATTTATTAGATAATCCGATTATTTCTCCATCTTCTCTCTTTCTCTCTCTTTCTCTCACTCTGTGATTGGTATCATATCACCTTTGAAATATTGTATATTTTGTACCCAATATCTCCCCCAAAATTGAAAGGACACTTGACACTCTAATGACTTGAGAAAATTCTGTGCACAGAAATTACAATTCCAGGCAGCAGAAATGCCAGAAACTAAATTTTTAGCTCTACCTCTATACTTCCCAGACAATATGCTACCCATGTAACTTATTTAAAAGAAGGGATTTATAATCACCACTCTCCCTTGAGATTCTGTGTAGTCCACATTCCCAGAAGAGAGCAGCAGTAGTGGGAATACACTAGAAATAATTCCCTAATGCAGATTTCATACAATTGCTCCTTTAAATTACAGGCCTAATAACTACAGAAACCTATTAGAGGTATTTCAATAAATGTTAGAATTTTTTATATGGGGTGAGTGGGAGACAATAACATCATGATACTCCTGATGCTGGTTTTCAAAGAGAAACTAGTTGATTTAGTGAGGAACGGGGTTATATAATTTATTAGGTCCTGCTTGCATTTGAAATAAGACATACTCTATACCATGGATGAATTTAAGGCAGCACCATGGAAATGTTCTAACTGGGATTGCCAAAACAAAGATTGGTAAAATGACTAAGACTCCTTTATAACACATGTCAAGTATTAGGTTGGAACTTTGATTCATTCCTGACAAAAACACTAACTTTCTCTCTTATCAGCTTCTGGGTATACAAATTACATTCTAATAAAGACATTAACCATGATTTTAAAAACTCAGATCATATTAGAGGTGAAGAAAAATACTAAATCTTGTGGGGTCATGTGCTCATGCTGTTAAAAAAAATATTTCACTGGGGCGCCTGGGTGGCTCAGTCATTAAGCGTCTGCCTTCCGCTCAGGTCATGATCCTGGAGTCCCAGAATTGAGCCCCACATGGAGCTCCCTGCTCAGCCGGAAGCCTGCTTCTCCCTCTCTCACTCCCCCTGCTTGTGTTCCCTCTCTCGCTGTGTCTCTCTCAAATAAATAAAATCTTAAAAAAAAAAAAAATTTCACCAACGAAAGTTAAATGAGACTCCCCTCCCCCAAAAGAAAGTAAAGAAAAAAAAGGAAGAAAAGTAAAGAAGGAGGGAGGGAAAAAAGGAGGCACAGGTGTCATATGTTCTCAAATATTATCAACAATTACAGTATGAAAAATTTTTTTCCAATTACTCATCACACCCTTTGCCACATAGCATTTAATTTTTCAGGGTTTTTCACCCTTTTCTTTTAAACTCACCACCAACTTAAGATTTTTGTGAGGTAAGCCACAGGTTTACAGCTTTTACAAATTTAAGAACTAAGATTATTAGTTCTTATTTATTGACTTATTGGCTGAAAAAAGCAAAGCATGGAGTAATACACAGAATGATTCTTTTGTGTTGTTTTTTTTTAAGGGAGTGTTTTCTTCTTTTTAGATTTTTTTTTTATTTGACAGAGAGAAACACAGTGAGAGATGGAATGCAAGCAGAGAGAGTGAGAGAGGGAGAAGCAAGCCTCCCACCAAGCAGGGAGCCCGATGTGGGACTCGATCCCGGGTCTCCGGGATCATGACCTGAGCCAAAGGCAGTCGCCCCACCAACTGAGCCACCCAGGCACCCCTCTTTTGTGTTTTTTAAGCACTTCTCTAGGTTCTTAAATTTCTAAAGTCTAAGTATGAAAGTTATTCTGTATAAACCTGTTTAGCTAATAATAATTCATAATTCTTAATAATAGCATACAGTGGCAAGAGCATATGGGGGGAGAATTGTGGCAGGGAAGACTTTTGCCTTTCATAGTCTATTTTCAGTATTGCTAAAAACTTGTATTTTTTGTTTGCTTTCTCTGTAATTTACTTTTTTTTTTAATACAAAAAGTTCAAGAACCACATGGAGAACCTCTACTACTAATGTGTTCAGAGAACCTCTCCAGTAGAGGGCATGGTGGATTCAACATTGAAAATGTATACTCAAGCAAATCGAACTGTGGTTTTGCTGTGTAGTATTTAGGACTCCTGCATTGTTTCTCCCTCCACCACAGAATGGAAAATATGTGTCATCTTAATATTGAGTAATCCCATTTACCTAAAAGCCACTTGCAACCAAAAGACAAAGGGAAGTCTTCAAACGCTGTAGCCTTTGCTTTAAATCTGTGTCTGCTCCCTTTATAAAAGACATTAACATGGCAACTTTTTGACTGAAAGTTTTCTCAGAAGCCTGAAATAGGTCTTGCCTTAACTCTTAAAATCCTAAAATAACTCATATATAAATGATAAATTGCTACACATTCAGATTTATCAATTGACCTCCTAATTTTCAGGAAAAAAATTAATTCGTTGCCACTTAGCATCAGTTGTCAATCCGAATGGTTTATGAAAAAAAAAATTACATTAAACAAAAACATCCAGAATAGTCTGTATTTAAAGCAGTTGCTTACATGGATATTCATTTTGTGATTACATTGAGATGATTTAACTTCCCTGGCTTGGAGATCCCTGAAAAAGTTTAAATGGCAGACTGTTTTCCTTTTTGTTTATTATCCAGAGAGTACCTATTAAATATCTATTTTGAGCTTAAGACTTTACAAATCTCTGGGACATTACTTTGATATTTTAATAGTAATTACACATTTATAACCTAATTAACTCTGAGTTAATCCTTTAATGGTTTTTCTACCTTGGATAGCTATGTCTCCTTTTTCACACATATGCAAATTAGTAATATCAAATTTCTGTGTGCCCCTCATGTGAGTCACATAACATCTAATGAGATTGGCAAAAAAGGGACATTACTCTTACTACAAATGAGAAACTGGGGCTCCAGGAGGTGTGATTAGACATCCCTACAGTTATTTAGCATTTAATGGTTAAGCTGAGACTCTAATTAGGTCTCCGGACACAGGTCCAATTCTCTCTCCTTGCTGTTTCTTTGTCAGAGCTCCTGGACTTTCCACTATGAATAAATTCTACCATCCAAGGTTCTAAGTGAATAACGGATTAAGGTTTATATTGGCAAAAAAAAAGCAAGTGCATATTTATCACACATATTTAATAAATAATTATTAAATAATCAGAAAGTGAAAATAGATGGAAATATGCAAGGTTCTTTTACAGATAAAGAGTGTATGCATGAGAAAAATAGCATTCTCACCTTTCACAATCATGTTTTAAAATATGTATTACTGAAATCTAAATGATTTTCCTTTCCATAATAAAGTATGGCTATTCTCTTTAGTCAAAATTGCTGATTTTACCCTACAAGTCAAACTTGGAGCTCCAACTACTGGCAGCTCACTTTAAGACGTTAAACTAGTTCCATTTTCTTTAAGCAGTTCTAATGCAAAGCAGGGAGAATATCTGCAGCCTAATCACTATCTTGCTGTTAATCTTATTTTCTACTTAAATGCTTGACGGGGAAACCATTTGACTATTCCACTGTACAGTTCTGTTACTTGAATTCAAGTAATTGTGTTGAGGTTATCTATTGTGGAGGTTCTCTGTCCTTCCAATCAAAACATTTAAAGCCGGCTACAGTAGAGATGATTTTTGAAAAATTAACAAATTAAATTTATTCAAGTAAACCACCAGCGTCTCCTTCTCCTTTCCACCCTTCCCACCCCTTCCCACTTTGCAAGTTATTAAGTGTTCTGGTAAATTCTAAGCCAACCGAGAATGACTCATGAGGAAATCCTGCGTCCCTGCACTCAAACAAGAATGGCTCTGGCGTATTACAGTTTCGAGGTCTTGGTGTTTCCCTCTATCTCAGCACAAGGCGATCTGTAATTTCTGTTCTGGAAGGAAAAGCGGCCAGGGATTCCGGAGAAATAGCTTGCAATCCCACGGACAGACCCAATCACGTATCATTTGGTGATCAAAAATGCACAGTTAAAAACACTGTCGTCTGATAGTCACTTTCTCCTGTTCCTTCCCTGTTTATCGTTCGTTCCCAAACGTGTTCCAAGATGCCCCGGCAACGTGCACAGTAGATCACACCACCTGCCCCTGATTCGTCACGGCTCCTCCCTTTCATCTTTTCCTTCCCCCCCAACTAAGTGGAGTCGCAGAGCGGAATAGGTGAGGCTCTCCCAACGGCCTCAGTTTGCAAAACCAAGAAATGAGGTGTGGGAAGAGTGCGCGCTCTCAAAATGAGGGACGTGGGGGGTACATCTTAATTCAGAATAAGGTAATTGCACTCCAGTTCCCTACAAGCAAGTTCTGCCCCGCAGGGAATCAGCCCTCCCTTTCGCGGTTAGGAGCACGTAAGCGTTGGGGAGGGGAGGAGAGCGCGAGCGCCCCCGCCGAGCCCGCCGCCGACTTTGGCTCCCTCCCTTCTCCGGGGGTTGCCACTCCTCGGCAAAGGTCGGCGGCCGTATCTCGTGGCAAGGATTCTCTCTCTGATGCCACACCAAACCCCCAAGCCACCGCGTCTGGCACGAGTGCGCACGACGCAGGGCCCGCAGACGTCAGCCGGCCCGGTTTCGCGACCCTTCACCCGCCGCGGAGACTGCCGCAGTCCGGGGCTGACCCCGCCCCCATGCCCATCTACAACCGACCAATCGGTGCCCTCTGAAGGCGGGACCTGAGGCGTGAGGCCCCTCCCCGCCCCCTCTAATAAATGTGGCCGCGCGCGCTCCGCCGCAGAGAGCAGTAGCGCTAGCCGGTGGAGATAATGCAAAGTACCATGTTCCTGGCTGTCCAGCACGACTGCGGATCCATGGACAAGAGCTCCAGCAATAGCCCCAAGAGCGAGGAGAAGCGGGAAAAAATGAAGAGGACCCTGTGAGTACGGCCTTCTCTCTCCCGCCACTCGTTGCCGACCTGACTCTTCGGGTTTACTGCGAACCTGATATATTCGGGCTCGGTTTTGACATTAGGAAACTCTGTAACCTACGCCTCTGCAGGGAAAAAAAAAATGTGGAAAAGGTCAATTTCCTAAGTAAGGTTAAATCCGTGTGGTTTGTACTGATTTTGTTACGTGAGCAAAGGAGTCTCGGGTAGTTTAGAAACTGAAAATTTTTAGTCTGGAGGCGGTGGTAGATGTGCCTAAGAAATTGCGGGTTGCTTTTTGTCCCCTGCATTTAAAACAACATCAGAGAATCCTGCAGCTGACAGACATCCCCAGCAATGATACCTTGCATTATAAGTTTGATCAGCTTACACAGCTTCTGGAAGGAGTATTTTGACTGGTTCTGATTATATTGTTTTTAAAATCGTCTTTGTTTTTTAATGGAACTGTGTATCTCACCCACTAAAGACTGTGGAACAAATCTTTGTTATGCATCATCCGCTTAAAATGAGTGTTGTAGTTGGGATGGGGGCTCAGTGTCTCTCTCTCTCTCTCTCTCTCTCTCTCTCTCACACACACACACACACACACACACACACACACACACACACACACCCCTACCTCCCTCATGGCTTCTGTGGTCCAGAGCCTCCTAATCTGAGGGTAGAAGGGAAGTGAATACCGACTAGCTCCTGGCAGTTCTACTGTAGGTTTCAAGTGTGAAATGTCTCAGAATTGTAATTAAGGCTGCAGAAAAACTGCTGTCTTTTGTGGGCCAGAAATAGCATCTGCCTTTTGAAGTATGCCAACCAAATTCATTTAAATACCCCAGTAATTTTAGGTAGTCTTACCCTTAGTTATAAAAGTAGTACTTCTGTTTTGATGAATGGATGAAACTGTGTTCAGCACATAGGTGCTAGGTTTAAATGTAAAATGAGTAAGACTGAGTTGAGTTCCTGTTTGTCTTATTTAGTTTGTAGCTACGGGGTGACTTTATTTGGTAAAAATGCCTTCTGCTGAAGTAGCAACTTAAAATGTTGCCCCTTAGTGAATATCTTTTTTTTTTTTTTTAGATTAAAAGATTGGAAGACCCGTTTGAGCTACTTCTTGCAAAATTCATCCTCTCCTGGGAAGCCTAAAAATGGCAAGAAAAGCAAACAGCAAACCTTCATCAAGTAAGTTGAAAATCTTATACTTGCAAGTATGAATAGCTAGCTGCTGTACTGAAAAGAGGAACTGTGATGTGCACAAGCTAATGTACAGACTTTCTGTTGCAGGCCTTCTCCTGAGGAAGCACAACTGTGGTCAGAAGCATTTGATGAGCTGTTAGCCAGTAAATGTAAGTTAACCTGTTGAATTCGATCCATTCCAAGTATCACCTGTCTAGAAAGGTGTTCCCACAACAGAACAGATTGCCTAAGGGGAATTCAGCTTTACAATCACTACAAATATAATGCCTATCCTTCTCCTTCATTTCCTAGTATTTAACCTTGGAAATGCATAAAAACTAGCCAAAATTATAATGGCCGTTCCTCTTCCTTAAAGTTGAAATCAGCTTTTCCATTGCATACAATGATTCTAGAAGGTTTAGTTCCCAGAGAGTTTAGGTTCCCCTATAAATATCTGCATTCTTTGCAAAGTTAAGTATTTATATTTTTGTAGCATTGCACCAACTTAAGCATTTTGCCTATTAGCATCTTAGTCTTTAAAGAGCTAAATTCTGAGGACTACAAGTTTGAGTGAAATCAAGAAAACTGCTATCATCCAGAAATAATAAAATACAGGGATGGGAGAATGGTAGTTCTGGGAAAAAAAAGGGGGGGATTAATTGGTCACCCAGTTCACATTCTGTATGTTCTCTTTTCCCCTCCTCCTTCCCCAGATGGTCTTGCTGCATTCAGGGCTTTTTTAAAATCTGAGTTTTGTGAAGAAAATATTGAGTTCTGGCTGGCCTGTGAAGACTTCAAAAAAACCAAGTCACCCCAAAAACTGTCCTCCAAAGCAAGGAAAATATATACTGATTTCATAGAAAAAGAAGCTCCAAAAGAGGTAAGGGGGGAAACAGTGTTCTTCATTGCAGCATATTTTGAGCATTCTTAGCAGCAACATGAAACAAAAGACATCAAATTAAATTAAAAGGCGGGGGGGAAGGAGGTAGTAAAATGGTTTTTAGAAACTAATTCTAGTTTTTAATTAGATTCATTTCATTTCTTCAATGACCTAGCTAATGAAGCTCATCACGCATTATAGTTTTTGCTACTTGTTTTCAAATATTAAATAGATATCAATCTCCAGCTCTGAATATGGAATAAACCACTTTTTTTTAAATTTCAGATAAACATAGACTTTCAAACCAAAACTCTGATTGCCCAAAATATACAAGAAGCTACAAGTGGCTGCTTTACAACTGCCCAGAAAAGGGTCTACAGCTTGATGGAGAACAACTCTTATCCCCGTTTCTTGGAGTCAGAATTCTACCAGGACTTGTGTAAAAAGCCACAGATCACCACAGAGCCCCATGCCACATGAGATGAGAAAGGGAGCCCAAAAGTGGAGGACATTTCCTTTTTTTCCTAAAGGGAAAGGCTGTGACCTGCCAAAAGACTGACCTTGAACTTAGCCTGGGTGTTCGGGAAACATCACTCAGAACTATTGATTCAGAGTTAGTGAATCAGGAAGTTGGTAACTGTCTAGGGGAAGCTTGTATTGGGACAGCTTCCGTAGCTGTGTCCGGAACATAGGGAGAAAGTGGTCCACGTGTGGTGTGTCTCATACTGGGAAAGCAGGAATGTGAGACCCCAGGGTACAATGTGATACTGTTGGTCCAAAAGCATTTAAAAATCAATAGGTCTGGGATTGTGTGGCCTTAGCTAGCAGGCTATATATCTTTCCCTAACTCAGTCCATGTTACCACATAGTGGTTTTAGTTTTAGTTATTTAGGAGTAAGTACTATTAAAATGTTTACTGTGTGCAAGGGTGTTGAAGTTCTTACGACTACAGATCATCAGTACTGTTGTCTCATGTAACACTAAAACGGAAACGGTCTGTATTTGAATTGTTATGTGGTGTATAGAATGAGTGCTGTCGTGTGGGAAACTACATTGTCCACAATGAGTGCCAAAAACTGTCCTGAAGGCAGCTAAACTTTGACGTGGTCTTTGAATACATTTAATAAATTTATTTTGATAAATAATGTCGTTGAATATTTGGTTCAGATGTAGAGACTTTTTTGTGGGTGGTTGGGGGAGGGAGGGCTGTTAAACTGGAAATACGGCAAATACGAGGGAAACCTCTTTCCAGTAATGAAGAGATATCCTAGGTGATGTGCCTGTTCAGTAGGAATGGACAGAGCTCAGGAATGAGAAGTGATAGGAGAATGACTTCCCTGCAATTACCTCTTTTTTAAACTTAATAAGCATTACGAAGACCAAGAGAAATCAGACTACCTCCTTAGACTGACCCTGGGATCAAACTTTCTAATATAACCTTGTGCAAAAAAAAAGAATCAAGCTTATTGTTAATGAACACAACAGCAACAACAAAAACATTGACCTTAAAGCGTTTCCTGGATATCTACTAAAGACTAGCTAAGTATAAGAAGTAAAATAATATAATGAAAGCACCAGAGTAATTCATGTAACTCTGCCTCTCAAATTCATGTAACTCTGCCTCTAATCTCAAAGGGTTATTAACAGAAAAAGGAAGCCAAATAAGGTGAATATAGTACTTCTCTTGTACTTCCCTTGGTTCCAAGTTCCCCAAAGGATAAGGGCATGAACTTCCAAATGCATACCTGAAATTGTTCACCTCCGTGATCAATACAAAAATCAGAATTTTCCTGATTCTCCTGCCTTCATTTGGCCAATAAAGAATCTGGTTATGTTACTTTAGCTAATGATGAAGGCAAAAGAAGCACACTTTCATTTCTTAAACTTAATTTAGGAATGTGCTTTTCCTAATCAAGAGTGAGAGGCCTTGAAACGGCTATTTTTCAAACTGGTTATTTAGAAAAGGAGTACTCTTCTCCAGCAGACTTCTTTTCCAACCTCCTTGATTACAGTCTTAATTTTATTTTTTTTATTTTTAAAGATTTTATTTATTTGACAGAGCGAAACACAGCCAGAGAGGGAACACAAGCAGGGGAATGAGAGAGGGAGAAGCAGGCTTCCCACCGAGCAGGGAGTCCAATGTGGGGCTCGATCTCGGGTCTCCGGGATCATGACCTGAGCCGAAGGCAGTCGCTTAGCCAACTGAGCCACCCAGGTGCCCCTACAGTCTTAATTTTAAAAAGGAGTGAGAGTCTTCATCTCAGATTTGCAAGACCTGAGCCTAAATAATAATTTCTCATAGCTTTGTGACCTCTGAAGTCCTCTTCTTCCCTAAATCCCATGTACACCTTCCTGTCTATCCCACTGCCTATGAGGCAGTAAGGAGCTTTAGAAATTGTAAAGCACTTAAGAAAAGAAAAGAGAAGAGAAGAGAAGAGAAGAGAAGAGAAGAGAAGAGAAGAGAAGAGAGAAAAGAGAAAAGAGAAAAGAGAAAAGAAAAGAAAAGAAAAAAAAGAAAAGAAAAGAAAAAAGAAAAGAATCCTAACTTGCTAAAAGAGAAATTGATGGGGTCCTGGGTGGCTCAGTTGGTTAAGTGCCTGCCTTTGGCTCAGGTCATGATCCTGAGGTCCTAGAATCAAGTCCCACATGAGGCTCCCTGCTCAGCAGGAAGTCTGCTTCTCTCTCTGCCCTTCTCCTTTCTTATGGTCTCTCTCTCTCTCTCTCTCTCTCTCTCTCTCTTAAATAAATAAAATCTTACCAAAAAAAAAAAAAATTGACACCACTACGCCCCAAAGTTTTCATTGTGCTTCCACTAATTTTCGTTTTAGCCAAAGTTTCTGGTACCAACAGGCCTAAGTTCCATGAAAGACCACCTCCTGCAACCCTGCATCACTAGCAAGCAGGATATTACCAAATAGGTGCTCTTAAATAGTGGCTGACTCAATAAACTCTAAGGGTTATTAACAGAGACATTTCTTTCTTTTGTTTTTTAAGATTTTTACTTATTTATTTGACAGAGAGAGAGATCACAGGTAGGCAGAGAGGCAGGCAGGGAGAGGAGGAAGCAGGCTCCCTGCTGAACAGAGAGCCCGATGTGGGCTTGGATCCCAGGACCCTGAGATCATGACCTGAGCCCAAGGCAAAGGCTTTAAGCCACTGAGCCACCCAGGTGCCCGAGAGAGACATTTCTTAAAAGAATACATGCGTCAGGTCTGCCTGTGCCTTAATTTGGAAAGGTTTTGACAGAGAAACTCAAGAATCATGCCCTATATTCAATTTATTACCACGTCCTATTTATTTTAGCTCAAATATATTTCTAGCCTACTTTCCTTGGCCACCCTCATCAAAGATGCCAACATCTGATGCGTGTTGAGACTCCCCTCATTCTTACCCCTACCTCCATGTGTCCTCTGCTTTTTAATCTTGGGAATCTTTTCCAAACATAAGCTTGATTATCTCTTGTTGCTTATAAACCTTTGACAGGTTTCCCAAACAATTAGGATAAAGGCATTATCCCTAATATGGCCTAACACGTGCACAGTTTGACCCTTCCTTCCACTTCAGCCTTGTCTTTGCCATGTTTCCCCAGCTCTGCTGGCCATACAGATTTACTTCCATTCCCACCACAGGTAGCATGCTCACTAGTCCACAGAGCCTTTGCACGGAATGGTCCCTCTGCGGGGAATGCAATTTTAGGTCTTACTCATCATTCATAGATCAGGGCAATTGTCACTTCCCTAGGGGAGCTTTCCCTGACCCCCTTATCTAGGTCAGATCCCTTTTTAGACATTCTCATAGCAGCAGGCTCTCTAATTTAGAGTGCTAATAAAGTTCTCATTAATTTCTATGATTATTTGATAATCCTATGACTTCTCCCCCAGACTGTGGATAGCACAATTTGAGGGCTGAGTCTTTTGCTGCTCACTGCTGAATTCCAACACCTAGCACTTGCGTGACACATGGGGGAAGCTGCATAAATCATTGCGAAACAAATAAAGGAGTAAATTTAAAGGCCTTATAAATAAATTTTGATGAAACAAGAAGTAGCTACCAATGCACAAGGAAATAAGCCAAGGTTTTAAAAGGCCCATTGGCTCAAATGTCTGAAAATATCTGTAGAGCTTTTCCTTTGGCAAAAATATAAATACCTCTTATTCAGCATGTTCTCTATAACTTTTGGCCTTTAATCAAAGAAGAAGTCAGATTATAGTAACAAAAAACAAGAGCTTTGACTTTTTCAGGACTGCTTGAAGCATAGGCGTTCTTTAGGTGGTATTTTCCAATGTTCTCTAGCGTGGAACAAATAGAAATAGATTTAAGATTAGAAGCCACATACTTCCACAAATAAATATTACTTAATGCTCCAGTTTCTCAGAGTTCATACCTTCAAGGTCCATAGTCTATTCATTTTAGTATTTCATTTTTTCATATATTTTAAGCTCAGGAGCATATCAAAATTCAGCAATTTCATGCCATCCCCCTGAAAAAAATAGAAGAATTGTGTATTACCTGCCATATAAGCATTGGGAGGCAACAGATGAGTTTCAATTACGTGGCTTAAAGTGATCACTCAAAATTTCATAGGAAATGGGTCTTCCGTAGAGGGTTTATTTGTGTATTTGTCTGTTTTACCACAATGTTTGTTCAGTGTCGGCAGTAAGTCTCTTACGGATGGGGTGCATTGTGCATTTGGACCTTAGGAAAACCCCACCCTGTTTCAAACTTGTTTTCCATGTTAGCCCTATCACCGATAAAAAAGGAGTTAGTCTGACTTATAGAGAATGTTGTTACTATTAAACGGTGAGCTTTGACCTTCATGGAGATGTCTGTATACTGGCTTAGATGCCTTTTGACAACTTTGGAAAACAAGTTTTCGTGTTGTTGTCAATGGCAAGGAGGTGAGGTTTATTTTTGGCATTCTAGCTAAGGAGTAACTTGGAGTTGTTTGAAGTGACAATAACAGCCCAAAAGAGCATCTCCTGTGAACTGAAGGGTAGAAAAATAAATGAATAAAAGGAATCACTTGCAGGGTGAGAGGTGCGTTCTAGCTTAAGGTGACAGGTTTCAAAAAAGTTCCTATATTAGACATTTTGTGCACATAGTCCAGCATGACCAGACCACACTCTGTGTGGAGGATAGGACCCAGGATGGGTGTAGAAGTGAAGCCCAGGACCAGGTGATAGAAGGTTTTGAATATTAAAGGTTGGGATTTCATTCCGAGGCAACAGATACCAATCTCAACTAAAATGTATAAGAATAACTTGGGCAGTAATTTGAAAGGAGGATTGGAGGCAGAGAGATGAGCTAGGAGACTACACTAGTAGCTCAGGCAAGAAATGCCATGACCTAAACCAGGACAATGCCCCCCCAAAAATAATTCAAGGTGACAATGGCAGATTATACATCACCTATGCTATGCAGAACACTAGTCTATGCCATAGAGGGAATGAATATAAAGACATGTAAGACATACAGCTTGTCCTCTAAGAGGAATCCATTAAATATTTCACAAAATAAGGGACACCCGGGTAGCTCTGTTCAGTGTCTGACTCTTGATCTCAGCTCAGGTCTTAATCTCAGGGCTGGGAGTTTGAGCCCCACATTTGACTTTGTCCTGGGAGGGAAACTGACTTAAAAATTAAACATGAAATAATGTACAAAAGTTAAAACATAACATGGGCTCTGACTGGTGATTAATTACCAAAAGAAAAATACAAATACTTTTAGCTAGAATCAGTCAGGGAACAAAGTAAAGTGGTGTTTTTGATGAGATGTAAAGAATGAGTAGATTTAATAAGGATGAAGAGGAGAGTATTCAGGATGGAGAAATGGTTTAACTTAAGGGGAAAGCAAGATTAGGTCTTGCATAGTACTATCATATTTTTGTAGGCAGATAATTTCTGTAAGGATGTATTTCTGAAAGCTATTTTGTTGATTCATTTTTTTGGCAAACATTTACAGAGGGTTTCTCTGGGCAAGGAAGCCGTGAAGGAGCAGAAGAAATGGTCATCTACTGAGAAGGAGAGGAACAGAAAGGCTGGAGCTCAAATTCAAAACTAAAAGCTGCACTTTCTTTTTCTTAAAAATGGATTTCAGTAAAAGGATCATCAGGCTCTATGAAATCTTCCTTCGGTTTATCCCAGGCATCTTTCCCTTCTACTACAGCCAAGCTTAAACACCACGGTCATCATTCCCTCAACTGGATCTAGATAAACCTTGGGTTCTATGTCCTGCCATTTGAACATTGATTTCTTCACATGACTCTTATGACCAGAAAATATATGATCTCTCTGGTACTCCTAAATCAAGGTAAACTCCAATATCCATGGATAAAAATTCTCCACTATTTTTTTCTGCCTATCCAGTCTTATTTTCATCACTGACCAGAAAAAAAAAAAATGCTGCATTTTCTTATTGTTCCTGAGATATACTAGATCAAATAGATCAAATTGTCCCCCATGCTTAGAACTGCTCTCCCTTCCCTTAAATTTAACTCATTTCTCAAGGCTCAGATCAAGTTTCACCTCTATGAAAGGTTGTCAAGGGTGTGTCAGTCTTATCTTCCAACTAAATGGTCAATAACTACCATTTTGGCTTATTTTACTTAATTTTCAGAGTAACTAGAAAAGTTCCAAACATGAAGGATACTCAGTATCCATTGATCATTGATTACCTGATGAGCTCATTGATTGATTGATTCCCAAACTCTTCCATAAAACTGCATGCAAGTGAAAAAAAAAATGCAAGCAATGATATAAAGGATTTCATTTAAATTTACTAAACTCATTCACAAAAAAATTTTTTTCAGGAGTCTGCAAAGCTTTTTAATTTGGCTCTACATTTTTCCCTTACAAATTTAGAGGGGGAAAAAAAACTAAACTATGTGGATCTTGGAAAAGATCCTAACATTAGATTTTCTGGAATCCCAAATTAATCTGATATTTATATGGCTTAAAAAGTACACTGACCTATATGGAAACTTCCCTTAGGAGTGAGGCTCGTGTGTTTATTTAGCTGGTGTATATCTTAGACATGTACAGACGTCATATCAAAGTCAAAATAATGAAAAAGAGAGAAGAGCCAAATAGGAAAGTGAGAAGAAACTATTTGCTGCCGTCTCCTTTGGGGTGAGAAGGAACTTGGTTTTCTTGGTGGTTGTTTTGTCTTTTTTTTTAAATGCATTTGCAATGCCTTTGCATTTTTTTTTATGCATTTGCAATACACTTCCCATCTCAGAAGCCCATTCCACTTCCATCCCAAATGATTTTCTCAGTCTTTAGCTTCAGAATGCAACCATGAATTTTCTATAATAAGTGCATTTTCAAACTGCGATACTGAAAAACCAAGAAAATATTTAATTTACATGACTTGTGCTAGAGTCTGAGAAAAACCAGATATAAAGCTCTGCTCTCATAAGCGGGTGGTGCTTGGTTGACCTTTGCCCTCTCGCAGGGAAGTTTATGATGTTAAATCTCCATCTGGCACAAACCCGTGCATTCTCATAGAGTGCTTTTACAGAAGTACCCATTGAACAGGGTAACCTCAGTGTCAGGACTTAAAGTTCTACCCCTTTCTTAGTTCTTCTACTTCTATTTTCAGATTCCAGAACGACGTAAACCCTGTGACATTCCACAAAAAAATGCTAGTTCAAGATGATTAACACTGTAGGACAGCTAGTAACAATAATTTCAAAAATAATTTTGATCTCCATACAACTATTTTTAGGAAAAAAGTCAATAATCCATCTACTATTGAAAATGTTAATATTGATGAAGTATCTCTGAACTTTGAGTCATTTTTTAAAATCTGCAGAATGTAGAAAGAGCCCAGAAACAACTTTAAAGATAAAATCAGGAAAGTAGTGTTATCCAGTAAAAAAATAATATGCCACATTTATAATTTTTAATTTTATAGCCACAGTAAAAGTTGCAAAAGAAACAAATAAAGTTAATTTTAACATTGTATTTTACATAACCCTGTATACTCAGAAAAGTACTCTCATTGTAGCATGTAATCCATGTAGTAAATTATTAAAGAGGTATGTTATATATTTTTTCTTATTAAGTCTTCAAATTAAGTCTTTTATGTCTGATGTGTGTTTACACTTACAGCATATTCAAATGCACACTAGTCACATTTCAAGTGTTCAGTAGGCACATGTGTCCGGCGGCTACCTTATTGGAGAGCATCACAGTAAAGGCTGAATCTGAGATGATAGATCACAAACCAAAATAAGCTTATACTTCCTTATTTTTTTTCCAATGCCCAAAATACATTTCATAGCCATTGTTCTCAAAATTCTTCACCACCATGTTGCTTTGAGTTAGGAAAAGTGTCTTCTATTTCCTATATAAAGGCAATGAAACTAGATTGCCACAGTTCAAATCCCATCTCTCTTACTTGCTGTGTGACAAAACATGGACATATTATGGAACTTTTTTTGGTGAAGTTTCATTTATTTAAGTAATCTCTACCTCCAACATGGAGTTTGAACTCACAACCCTGAGATAAAGAGTCACATGTTCTTCCTACTGAGCCAGCCAGCCACAAACTTCACTGTCTCTCATCTGGAAAACAGAGGAGTAATAGATTCCTTTATAGGGTTTTTTTGTTCTTTGATAAATAAATGCATCAATACAGGCAAAATGTTTATGGCAGAGCTAGCAAACAATGTTTAGTAATGATATTATTTATTTAAGAGTTCCCTATTAACACTGCTTTGCATCATTTTATAGACATGATGGAGATCAATAAATATTGTCAATGGGAAGGCTACTAACTCAGTTAATACGAAAATACTGACTTAAGTAAGCCAGTTTCTCAAAAGAATGGACTCCTTTGCTCATTATATTTTTTTAAAATTTTATTTGTTTTGTTTTGTTTTGTTTTGAAGTCAGCATGAGCAGGTGGAAAGGAAGAGGGAGAGAGAATCTCAAGCAGACTCCACAGTGAGCTCTGAGCCCAATGCAAAGCTCAACAACACAACCCTGAGATCATGAGCCAAAATCAAGTTAGATGCTCAACAGTTCTGAGCCACCCAGGTGTCCCTAGAATTATTAGTATTAGAATTAGAATGTTGGGGCACCTGGGTGGCTCAGTTGTTAAGCATCTGCCTTCGGCTCAGGTCATGATTCTAGTGTTCTGGGATCAAGCCCCACAGCCGCCTCACTGTTGGGGGAAGCCTGCTTCTCCCCCCTCACTCCCCCTGCTTATGTTCCCTCTCTCCCTGTGTCTCTCTTCGTCAAATAAATAAAGTCTTAAAAAAAAAAAGAATTAGAATGTTGCTTTCATGCATTCAACAGTATTCATTCAGTTACCCAATAGAGCAATGGACAAGATCGATGGACTCCGTCATTAGAGGAACTTTTGCTTCGGTGGATTGCCCCTGTATGTTTTCCTCGCTTACATCTAGCACTTGGATTATTTGTCTGCAAGTACTAGAAAACCCCAAACTGGCATGAAAAATACAGAAATTCAAAGCTAAGGTAGATAGCAGTCTTGGTGCACTCTGAGCTCCTGCTGTTACTCAGCACTTCCTTTACTCAGTCTTCCTCTGTACTTCAGTTTTGTCAACACAGTGGCTTCCATCATGGTCACAAAATGTTTGCATTAGCAAGGACAGCGATGGGCACCAAAGATTGCTCATCTGACTATAGGGGGAGAAGTTTATTTCTGAAGTCTAATTGGATCAACTTGTCACAATCCAGAGAAGAAATCATACATGGATTGGCTTAACACTGGGTTTTTAAGTGATCACGGGTAAAGGGTATAGAATCACCAGGATCCTAATACTACTCTTTAGGAGTGGGATCATACCTCGGGAAGCTACAGGAAGCTGAAAACTTTAGGGTTTTGTTAGAAAGGAACAGCTGAAACTGTGCGGTCAATCAGCAGTGTCGATTACACAATGCTGAGAGGAAGTTGTGTTCGTATCTTGTTCTGAAGTCACTGAAGAGACAGTCTATGATTCAGCAAGCATGTGGGGATGTCACAAAGTGGGTCACTTCAAAATGAAACCCAGAACGCACATGATTTTTATCCTGACTGCATGAATTGTCTTTATTCAAAGATGGCTATAAAGTATTGAAGGAGAAAATAAGTCTAACACAAAGAATAGCTATGGAAATTTGATTTGCAACTCCACTTCCTAAAGTTTCATGTGTGGAAATGTCACTTTTAGGAGCCACAGTATTCTCATTCAGCTCATCTCTTAGCCTCAAGTTCTGGTGGGGGGATCAAAAGATATAATTCATGTGAAGGACAATTGTAAGCTTTAAATGCAAAATAGAAATTATGTTATTATCATTAACAGGAAAATTCAAAGCTTTCACATTTAGGGGAAGGCAGTTCTCAATCCTGTATCTTTCATTTCATGAGTCTTCAGTTATTGCTGATATGATTTAATATAGGCCTTATGTTAACATATGATTTTTGTGTTCCAACTACTTAGACAACAACATGCATTTCTTTTGAATTTGTACAAACTGTTACAAAAATAAACATTTCCTCGCTCGACATGCATTCCACAATGGTTAAAAGCAAAACATGTAAATATTCTAGGTGGGACTAAACAAAAAAAAATTTTTTTAATATTTTATTTTCAAGCAATCTCTACACCCAACATAGGGCTTAAACTTACAACCCTAGGATCAGGAGTCACAGGCTCTACTGACTGAGCCAACCAGGGGTCCCTGAATAAAAATATTCTAAGGGTAAGTGTTAAATATTTTATCACAAAGGCCCATTGCAGAGTAGCGCAATTTAATCTGCCTGTCTTAGTTCTCCCTGTTTGTCCTCCAGTGATTGCCTGCCCTTCTCCTTCTATTCCTCTACGCTCATTATCTAGGCCGTCTTTGTGTCAGGCCAATATTACTTCTTAGTCTGTTGCCCGTTCTCTTGGAATTAGAATTTCCTCTTTCCAACTCACCCTACATAGGGAAGCAGATGATTCCTCAAAAATGCAATTTAACTCTATATTGTGCTCTATTCAAAAAGCTTCATCGTCTCCCTATTTCCCAGGTGGCATAGAAAGAGCACTAGATTAGAAGTCAACAGAATGAGATTCTGTTCATAACAGCATTAACTATCTGGTTAACCTGGGGATTGTCACCTCTCAACTACTTCATCTGTAAGCAATTGACTGGATCTCTAAAATCTCTTGCAGCTCTAAAATCCTGCTTGGCTTTGGATATTCCTTGAAATCTATCCCTATTCTAACAATTTTAATTTTTTTCCCAAACACTCTAACATGAAATCACTGCTTTCATCCATCTGCTCTCCTCCCTATCCCCAGAAGCAAAGCCAACATCATTTCACTCATATTGACCTCCTGTCTGGACAGGCCCCCTATTCCATTTATCCTACCTATATCCTATATATTTTTCAAGACCCAACTCACATTCCCCAGGAATACCAGCTTATTAATCTTTGCCTCCAAACCTTCATTCAACAAAACTTGCTGAGTACCTACTGTGTGCAAAGCACTGTGGATGCCATGCTGAATGAGGGAGGTTTCCAGCCCCTGTGAAACAGATATTCCCCTGGAGTCAGTAGTTAATGAACAAGTGAATAAATAAGATAATTCTAGATTATGACAAGTGTCTAAGAAAGAAATAAGCTAAACGGTCAGATAGGGAAGAGATGGGGTGGTCTGGGAAGGCAAATTTTAGCTGTGTCATGTTGTTCAATGTTTCCTGAAATTGTGTTGACTAACTGATTAAACCAAAGCCTAGCTCTGCTTTCTATCAACAAATCTTCTTTAAATAAGAGCCTTAAAACTTGTTTTAGCTAAGCCATAACTTTTTATTAATTTAAAATTATTTTTATCCATAGAAAGGATAAGTTTTGAACCAACAATGGATTACAGTCAGTATTTTTTAAGTTCTAAAAATTAAAAATCCTTTGAGGCATTTCTCATATCACTAAGGATACCAAGGTTATCCAAATTTTTTTGCTAATGCTATTTTGATACTCTAGGCTGTTGTCCTTCTGATTATTTCTTAATGGTTTATTTCCTCAGGTAGCATCCTGCCTCTCTCCCCAGTGCCCTATCATGTTGCTGACATTATCACCACCCACTCCAACCCCCGGGCTAAAAACTTGCCACTATATACCTTTTTGTGAAAGTTAGAAATCTCACCCACTCACATTACTGAGTCACTAAACCTCAGAGATTTGCCTTGAAGCTCTACTCCTTAAATTTCCACAAAGATACCCAACAACAATAGCATTTAAGTAATTCCAGGATAACACCATTTTTCTTAAAAAACAAACAGTTGCATGAAGACAGTCTGCCTTTGGGCAGGCTCTCACCACCTGGCAGCTAGATTTCTGCCTACAACTTTCTCCTCAAAATTCTCCACCTTCAGAAATGGCCTCTCTCCAGTTCATCCTACTTGAGGAAGGGGGTGGAAAGAACATGAAACTAAAGATGCATCACACTCCAATAGTCATCGTGATTCGCCATTTTAATTAGTTGTTCAGCCTCTGGAACGATACTGAAGCTCTCTCAGATTGTCTTCCTACTTGTAAATTATATCAAGGTTAGAAACAGTGCTAAGAAATTTAAGTAGCATTACATGCATTGTACTTAACACTGGATTGGCACATGGAGGCATCCAAATTTAATTCCCCTGTCCTTCCTCAAATCAAATCCGATCTCCACCTTCATTTCTCCATCTAGGAAAGCATGTCAGCAACCACATATCATTTATACAATCAGTTCCACATCTTTTAGCAGTCTCTTCTCATTCTGGTTCAATTACTTTTCCAGCTTTCTTTGGTAGTTTCTTGAATTATTCCCTTTAGTCTCCACTGAGGCACCCTGTCAAGGCAGACATCTCCATACTCCTCGACACATGAGCTTCTAAGGTGGATCCACACCCCAGGCCTTCGCACGCATTGTTTCCTTGCCTGAAATGCTCTTCTTTCCTTTGATCAAGATTTCCTTATTCCTTCTTCAAATTCTTGATAAAACTTCGATCTCTTTAAAACTTCACAGACAAACCTGAGGCAGAGCAAATACTTCTGATCTCCCAAGTTATTTGTTCCCACCTCCATAATAGCTTTGTTTTTGTTGTTGTTGTTGTTGTTGTTACATAAATTAACCCATTTATTTATTTTTTAAAGATTTTATTTATTTATTTGACAGAGAGATCACAAGTAGGCAGAGAGGCAGGCAGAAAGCACAGAGGAAACAGCCTCCCACTGAGCAGAGAGCCTGATGTGGGCCTTGATCCCAGGACCCTGAGATCATGACCTGAGCTGAAGGCAGAGGCTTTAACCTACTGAGCCACCCAGGCACCCTAAATTAACCCATTTATTATAAGTTAGCAAAGTTTCAAATGGTGGAGCCTTTACTGGTCTTTCAATTTTTTCAGTCTTCTGATGGTAGACTTTACTATGAGGGCAGAGGTGGTGGTGTAGGCCCAGGGACCATCGGCTTCTGTTTTATGGAGGAACCACACTGCCAGATGCCCAGAGCTCTCCTTGCCATCTTGGTTTTGCCACAGAAGGACCAAGTATATTTGGGATGCTGGCTAATTTCAGTTTTCTTCACCATTTTACTGAGAGAGGCACTATAATGAGTCCCATATTTACCAATGGTTCCGACCTTTTTGGTGCATCTTAGCCATATCCCCACAAACTAGGTCCAAGCTCAGAGATATAGCATTCTTACTGAGAAATCTATCCCAAAACATTAATCTTTTCTCTTCTGTACTTGCCTGTAGAGACATTTCCCTGGTCAATCAGAAGCATTCTCATTGCTTGGGCAAGATGTTCCAAAGGAGGAAAGAGAACTCTATATCTTGACCAGTGTCTTGTCTGTCTGTTTATTAGCAGAGGTCCAAAACCTGTTTTCAGACTTTTGGGGGGCTCTGTGTCCTTGGATAGGAAAGAATTGCATCTTTATTTTCACTAACTTCCAAGTAAATTTAGCATTTTCTTCCTTTGTGAATCAAAGCAACAAAACACAATAGCAGTAGCAAGACATGGGACTCTGTCACAAAGTACAGATATTTTTATGTCACATTACAGTTGTTGAAGATATCTTGAAACATTGTTTGCATTCATCATTATATCCAAGTTTCAACAGTAATTAGACCTACCACTAGATCTTTTTTAAAGTGTTAAAGTTTTTTAAGGAAGTGTTCTGAGAAATTGTTGACTCACATACAATTGCAAGAAACAATACAGAGAGATCCTGTGTATTCTCTGCCCAGTTTCCCCAATGGTGACATCCTGCAAAACTATAGTAAAATATCATAACTGGGATATTAACATTGATACAGTCAAGATACAGAACATTTCTATCTCCACAAGGAACCCTTATGTCGCCTTTTATAGTCACACAAACTTCCCTCCAACCCTACTCCATCCTTAAACCCTAGCAACCACTAATCTTTTCACTTGCATAATTTTGTTACGTCTGGAATGTCATATAAATGGAATCCTATGGTGTGTAACCTTTGGGGACTGGATTTTCCACTTAGCATAATAATGTGGAGATTCTCCAAGATAGTGCATACATATATCAGTGGTTTTTCCTTTTATTGCTGAGTGGTATTCCATAGTGTCTATAGAGTCTAACACCATCTTTTTAATCATTTAGCCATTGAAATCCATCTGGATTCCTCCACTTTTGACTATTATAAATAAAATCACTGTAAACATTCATTATCAGTTGCTGTGTCAACATAAGTCTTCATTTCTCTGGAATAACTGCTCAAGAGTGCAATTGGTGGATCATATAGTAGTTGCATGCTTAGTTATGTAAGAAAACTTTCATACTGTTTTTAGAGTAGCTAGGCCATTTTACATTTTCGCCAGTAATATATGCATGAGTGATCCAGTTTTTTTCCCATCTTCACAAGCATTTGGTGTTAAAACAATGGTTTACTTTAGCCATCCTAGTAGGTATCTAGTGATATTTCATTGTAGTTTTAATTTGCATTACCCTAAAGGCTAATGATGTTGAATATCTTTTCATGAGCATACCTGATCATCTGTAGATCCTCTCCAGTGAAATATCTGCTCATGTATTTTTATGTCATTTTTTCCTTTTCTAATTGGATAATTTAATTTACCATGAAAGCTGAAATAGAATGCTCAACACCTGATTTTTAATATTAAACTCTTTTTGCTACTTAATGTTTTGAATTGGTTATCAGTATGCCTGTCTTCCCTTGCTTTCATGAGATAAGAACTATAAGTAATTCTAATAGTGACAAATGGTCTTAGTTTTCATTCATCAGAGAATGTCTTGATATCTCCTTCATTCCTAAAGGACATTTTCATTAGATATAGAATTTGGAGTTGACAATTCTTTTCTTCCAGCAGTTAAAAATGACACAGCACTTTCTTTGGCTTCCATGATTTCTGATAAATCTCATGTCATTCAAATTGCTTTTTCCCTATAAGTAAGGTCATTCCCCCTCATCCTTACAAGATTTTGTTTTTGTTTTTAGTTTTAGAAGTTTGTGTATGATATATTTTTATGTGGATTTCTATGGGTTTATCCTTTTTGAGATCCACTTTCCTTCTTATGTAGGTTTAGTGCTCTTGTTGAAAACTGGGAAGTTTTCAGCCATCACTATGTCAGCCTTACTCTCATCCTTTCTTCTAATAACAAAAATGTTCGATTTTTTTCTGTTGTTATAATCCCACAGGTACCTGAGTTACTGTTCATTTTTTTCCTCCATTTTCTCTACTTTTTTAAACTGGAGAACTTCTATTTTATCTTCAAGTTCACTGATTGTTTCCTTTGTCTCATCCATTCTACTATTGGGCCCATTCATTGAATGTTTTTATTTAAGTTCTTATATTTTTCATTTCTAATTTTTCTATTTGGTTCTTCTTAATCTCTTCTATCTCTTTGATGAAACTTTCTACTTTTCTTATGTTTAAAGTATATTCATAATTGCTTGCTGAAGTGTTTTTTTATAAAGGTTGCTTTAACATCTTCACCAGATAATTTTAACATCTCTGTCATCTCTTTTTTTTGGCATTTACTATCCTTTTTTTTTATTTGAACTGAGATTAGCTTTATTATATTATAAATTGCTTTTGTATAAAAATCTGGATATTCTGAATATTTTGTTATGATACTCTGGGTTCTATTGAAACTTTCTGTTTTATCTGGTTTCATCTGACACTGCTCCAGCAGGAGAAGGGAGATGCTGCCTTATTATTTCAGGTGGACTAGAAGTCCAAATTTTCCACTTGGCCTCTGTTGCTACTTAAAGGGAAGAGAAGCTTATCATTGCTGCTGGGCAGGGGTAGGAGTCACAGCTCTCCACTAGAACTCCACTACACTCCCCATTCAGCCTTTGCCAGCATAGGTGTGAGTAGGGCCACAGACTTTTTCTGTGGTGTTTGGTTGGAGTGGAGTGCTTATTGTTTAGAGTTTTCTGTCTTGTTAGACTTTCCCTTTCCTGGTCTTTTGGCTATAAAGAAAGAAAGCTTCTGTTGGGACTTTTTTTTGCCTGCATGCCTTGACATTTCCAAGTTGCCAGCTTTTTAGCTTTAGGTCTAGAATATATAAGGCAAAAAGACAATCTAGGGAAATCACAACCATATCATTCCTTGGTCTCTAAAGTCTCTAGCTGGTTTTTCTATTTCTCTCCACCTTTCAGAGTCTTTTTTTGCTTGTTTCATATTTAATGTCCAAGGCTTTTAGTTGTTTTTAGTGGGAGGAATAAGGAAAAGAAAATGTATTCCACCTTCCAGGAAGTGTAAATCTCCTCTGTCACTGTTTTTTTAATATTTTGATTATGGTATTTCAATATAATTGGGTGTTGTTGTTGTTGCTGCTGCTGCAATCCTATGTTTTATTCATTCATGTATTTATCTGAGAAACATCAGACAGTCATAGAGGTTCTATAGCACAGAACCACCACTATAAAGAAAATTTCAAAAAGCAGACCCAAAGGAAGTAGTACAGAATTATATTCCAAGATGACACAATTGGCCCTGCTGCCTTCTTTAGAGCATGCACTGTCTTTTTAACTTCCATGCATCCTCTCCAACCCCACCCAGGGTTAGGACAATTACATGGAGAGGTCTAGGCAGTAATAGACATTACTATGCAAGGCTGTTGCTTACAAGGTGATCCAAGTCTTCAGACCTTCCTTGAAACTCCAGAGAATAACACCTCTCACCCTCGCTGAGAAGTAGTTAGCCATTTTTCCCATAATGGTGGGTGTGGCTTTTCCACTCCCCAGGATAGCCCCTTCTGGGTTGTGCTACATTGGAAATTACCTCTTCAATGGCCCAGAATACTCATATGCAAGCCTCGTACTCTGAAAGCAATGAAAGTCTTTGTCATCCTGATGGCAGATGAAGTAGAGGGGAAAGACCACACGCCAGGACTAAAGAAGGACTTTTCAACCAGTATTGCATTACATTTAAATGTATATCTATCCTTTGATTAGACTATGAATTCCTCGAGGAAATAAACTATGTTTTACATTCTCTTTTATTCTCAGAATTTAACAGGTTAAGACATATGGAAGACACATGATAAGTGTTGTTAAATGAATAAGTAAGCAAATCTATCCCAAAGAAAAATGGTATCTATTAGACTTTACCAAAAGACTTCACACTTGTATATTTCTAATTCAGTTTAAAAAACAGTCTTAAGTCATTTAAGACAAATATAAGTCATTCCTTGTACTTCCATTCCTTATTTCTTCTTCTTCTTCTTCTTCTTCTTCTTCTTCTTTATGATTTTATTTATTTATTCATTTATTCATTTATTTATTTTTAGGGAGAGCACATGAGTGAGGGGAAGGGCAGAGGGAAAGAAAGAGAGAATCTCAAGCAGACTCCATAGTAGCATGGAGCCCAATGCAGGGCTCAATTTCATGACCCTGAGATCATGAACTGGGCCAAAATCAAGAGTCAGACGCTTAACTGACTGAAACACCCAGGCGCCCCTCAATTCCTAATTTCTTCTTATCCATCCACTATTACTCACCCAAACTTGGACAATAAAATGTATGCATACTTTCTCCATTTCACAGACCATCTGGCACAAATGTCATGCATGCTGCTACCTCATAAGTATGCCAAAGATGGCACAAGGTTTCCAGGTCTAGTCATAACAATACCATTCCCCTCCTCTGTTTCCCTACCCTGACCCCAATGGTCAAGGTGAACACATCCTAGGACAAGAGTCTGGAGAGTATCATCTTAAACAAAATTTGGGTAAGTCCCAGTGATCTGCCAATGACTGATGGTAATGATCTGCCAATGATTGATGGTAATACCCTTTGTTAATACCTTTTGTCAGCTAGAGTCTGGAAACACAAAAAGATAATGATCTTGAAAGCAGTCTCATAAATCTTTAACTGGTACAGTGCTCCTCAACAGCAAACTCTGCTTGAAAGCAAATGGCAATGTAAAGAAACCATTTGCACATCTTAGTGTTACCTAGCTACCCACCAAGCCCAAGAAATGCAATGAATATTACCCAGGAGTTGAAAGGAAATGACTAAGTAAGAGTTGGGAAATGGTTCACAGAATCAGGAATGACAACGTGTAAAGAAGGGTAGCATTCCACGCCTCCTCGCTGGGCAGGGCATCCCAGACAGCCTATGAGCTGTCATGATAGATAAACCAAGGTTTGCCTTACCAAGGCCAATAACAAAGGAAGCCTGGCAGTGAATCTGACAGCTAATACTGTGAGTGAGGTTACTGACGACAACAATTAATGAATAACTTGCCTGGAACTCTTCATCAATGAGGTAGGAATTACTGAGGAATTTATAGACTTAGGTCTCAGAGGGAACACCTTCTACATAGCCTAGATAGATAAGGAAATTAAAAGAAAAGAGTGTATTTTTTAAATTAGGTAATTTCATTCCCATGATTAAACAGAAAAGATGTGTGGTTTGAATTAAAAACAAAACAATTATCTGAAGTAAATAAAAAGTTTTGATGAGACAAAAAATAGATTTTAGGTGTATTTTAAGCATCATGCACACAAAACATAGATTTTTATAAGGCTGTTTTAAAATTGTCTTGCTTGGGTGCCTGGGTGGCTCAGTGGGTTAAAGCCTCTGCCTTCAGCTCAGGTCATGATCTCAGCATCCTGGGATCAAGGCCCGCATCCGGCTCTCTGCTCGGCGGGCAGCATGCTTCCTCTTCTCTCTCTCTCTGCCTGCCTCTCTGCCTACTTGTGGTCTCTCTATGTGTTAAATAAATAAATAAAATCTAAAATAAAATGAAATAAAATAAAATAAAATAAAATTGTCTTGCTTTATTATAAAATTAACACTATAGATAATGTAAGTGCCAAACTGTATAAAATCATCACAGATGTAGTGTCAAATAAGTTTCCTAGAGTGATTACACTTCCAAAGGGAATGATTTAATTTCCAAATAGGTTGAACATGTGTGCACCTCTGTTCACCCTGGGTCAGACAAGAAATTGGGGGTAGGGAGGAAGGGTGATTGGTCAAACCTCTTCTACAACTACTACCTAGAAAAAAAGACAAAAACTTTTGTTGACCATTCAACTGGGGCCTAAATGGAACAGAAAATATGAACAAGAAAGTCACATAAATCCAGAGGGTTAGACTCTCTTTCCCTCTTTAAAATTTTTGAGAATTCTATGTCATATAGTAACTGATCTCTTTATCATATTATAAGGTTTCTATAGCTCCCTTTATCTCTTACCAGATTTTTATACTTTATTATTGTGTGTAGTATACACTACACATGATGCTCAGTGTGTAGTATATAATCTCATTTATTTAAAACAAAAAAGCTTACTGACATCTATTAAGAGCCAAGCTACTAGAAGTAAGAGGAACAAAAAAAATAAATAAAAAAGAATAAAAAATATTCTTAGTAGGTATAGTATATACTATAATAGGCAGTATTAGGAGTCTACTATTAATAATTATCAGCCAACACTAAATTATTATAAACAATAAATATTGGTGATTATACTGATGGTGAATAGTAATTCAGTGATTCTAACTTAAAAATTGCTCATGGACTCAAATGATTCCATTATTGTAGATCCTAACAGAATCCAGAAGTTTATCAGTTCTTATGATTTAGCCCCTCATCTTCAATGTCAACGTGATTGTTTATACTCTTTTCTTTTTAAGACTTATTTATTTGAGAGAGAACTGGGGGTGTGGCAGAGGGACAGAGAGAGAGAACTCAAGCAGACTCCACACTGAGCATGGAGCCCAGGAGAGGGCATAATCTCATGACCCTGTGAAACCAAGACTTGGTCATTTAACCAGCTGTGCTAACCAAGCGCCCCGATTGTTTGTACTTTTAATGATACCTAGAACTATATAATACCGAACAGTTTGCAAGGCATCTTCACAATCATATGTACCTTACAATAGGATAGTAGTACATAGAATAGGTCTTTTAAAAACTAATCCAATCTTCTTATTTCATAAGAAAGAAAGAACTAGAGAGGGAAAATGACTCACCGATGTCACTTTGCTCACTTGGGACGGAACCAAGACTTCAGACCCAGGCCACTTCCCCACCACACCAGCTGCCTTGACTAGATTAGCCCATATTTTAAAGACATCAGACTCAGGACCCATGAATTTAAGTGACATTTTTAAGGTTATATGTCCAATAAGGGCCAAAATCAAAAGGAAAGCCCACTTGCCACTATTCTTCTTCCTTCTTCATCCATTATGGAAATTTGATTTACAATTATAGGTTATTTACATACAAGAATAATGGATTTTTCCCCAAAACTTAATAATGAAACTACCTTCAGCCATTGAAAGAATCATTGTAATGGAGGACATAAGCATATGATTTTTTTCGCCAGACATTTGAAAGCACATGCTTGGAACCAGGTAGATAAAGCAGGCCTGAAGACGAAGACTCTGGAGTCCTCACTGTGTACATGCAACTTAGTGAAGGAGAGTAAGTCAGCTTCCCCAGGAAGAGTCTGTTGCGTGGAGAGATAACAGAAGAGGCCAAGTATCTGTTAGAGCTATCAAAATTTGAGAGACCTCTTGAGGTCCAGACAAAGAGACTGAGGAGCATTTAACAGATACATAAGTAGAGTCAGGAGAAAATGCTGTCGTAGAAGCTAAGGGAGAAGAAAGTTTTGAAAAAAATAAGTTCAAGTCATACAATTCAAAATGCTAGAGAAATATCAAGGAAGAGTTAGGAGGCCACAGGACCTAAGGTGTCCAAAAACATGTTGCTAAAGATTAACTTTAGCTTTATTGTTAAAGAAATATAGGGAATTCTTTTTAAACCATTATTGCCCAAGAGAGTAGCAAGACAAGAATTTTTCCCCAAAAGTCTGATCTAGCTACTTTATGTAGTATAAATTGACATGAGAAAAAATTACAGGAAAGGCAATGAAAATTGTGCACATAAGAAGAAATGAAAACTGAAACTAAAGTGATATCAGTAGGGACAGAAATGTGAGAGAAGATGCAACCAATATTTTGCAAGGAGTAAAAGCAAATATATATATTTTTCTATGTAACATATGTATTAAATACATGTATATTATATACATATATACACACATGTTTTATATGTCATATACATTTATATATGTTATATATATTACAAGTCTAGCCTTTGAGGAATCTTTTTTGAGGGAACATGAATTCTTATACATCTAAAATACGAGTTGATAATACAAGGCCATATATACCTGCTAAGTGGAAATTATGGTACAGTAAGTGCTGGTATCAGGAAAGCTTTGCTAAAGCAGTATGGGTACATGCAAGTCACTTGAGAGATTTAATTTACACAGAAGCCAGGCAGTAATTTTTTTGTGTGTTGAAGAGAAAGTGTTGGCTTAAAAATTACGTATGAACTTCAAATAGGGAGATCAGTAATTAAGCTGAGGTGGCATTAGTCATTTAAGTAGGCATCTAGTCAAACCAGTAAGGAGACTTCATTTCATTTCTAAACAGAAAAAAAAAATTGATGTGGCTTTGCAGATGCAGTTATCTAAATACTGTGGTGAAGACCAGTTTTAAATGACCTTCAGCTCGCGTTCTCAGAAGCAATGTCTCACAATGTCCCCTAAGGTGCCTGTGAAGACAGTAAGGAGAAAAATGCATGACCCCAAAACCTATGATTGACAGGCAATACATTGCCAGATTCTAAGAGGAAATTCAGCTGCCCCAGCATGCCATGAAGCTAATTTAGGAATCACAGGTTTTTGATGACACATGGTTTACAACCTGAGAAAGAACAAAACTGCCTGAGAAGAAAGAGAGAGATTTTAATTCTCTCCCAGTACCTGCCTTTGGGCACAAAACCAGAGGGTCATTTGTTGGGGCTAAAGGGTACTCTTTCTCCAGTACTCCCATCAGTGACCCCTCTTTATAGACACAGGTGGAGACTGCAACCTTCTCCACCCCACACCCTTCCCCTTTTGTCAAAAAAGGAAGGCAAGAAAGAATTTGTGGGGGAACATTGCATCCCGGCAGGAGAGATCAAGTGAAGTTTGGTGGGGGAGGCAGACGGAATGCTAGCAGCAGTGCATGGGGAAAGTGACAGCATTCCATGCATTTCACTGTTTCCGAGAGACAGCACACCAGGTGATAGGGATAAACAACCCTCGTCCACACAGCAAAGTTTTGTTTGGCGAATACCTTCGAGATGCCGGCAATTAGGCCATTAGGTGAAGTAGATCAGCATACCCTCAATGTGAGAGGAAGGGGATTATCACACAGAGACAGACAGGGATGGGACAAGCACACACCGTTAGTAAACTCCAAGACTGAAGCATTTGTTTCTCTTGGCCCGTCTCCTGATTCTGTCGTTTCACATTCTTGATCTCTATTTCTCACTTACAGGCCCTTCTTCCAAACCTCTCTGTCTGATAGCGATGTATCTGAAAAATAGTTCGTATGAAAAAGACCTAGAATATCAGGTGGATGTAAGGGACCATTCGTTGTGGCATGCGGTATTTGGCCTGTATTCACTGAGATGCAGTACTCAGGGCGGCTGAAGTGATGGAGCTGCTCTGCTGTGGCCCTGTCATAACAGGGCAGCACGAAGGGGGGAAATGTCTTCCTTGCAGTTTTGACCGAGGACCTCTCCTTTGTTCAGGCTACCACTTCCCTGGACCATTTTATCTCTGTTGCTACATCTGATGAAGAGGGGGGTGCCCTGTACAGAGACACCTGGTCCAGGACAAGGGGGATTTAGTTAGAGCTGAAGTACGACGGCAGGAGCAGTGTTGCCCTTTGGGGAGGAAGGGATGCCATGCAGATTTCTAATTATTTGGCCCAGAGGGAGTTTCTTTTGCTAAACCTCACATGATGTTTGCCCGTAGGCAACCATGCACCTCCTGCACTCCCATGGCCTTAATCATCATTTACACGTTGACATTTCCCTTCAGACTATATCCAGAACCAACTGCCATTGGACAGGTGAATGTTAGCAGGAAGCTTTTAAGAAAGTTCTATCACTTTTAAAAGAAAAAACAAGGAAATACCTTCTCTCTTTCTGCTACATGCGAATAAGAAAGTGGATAACCTGATTGTTATAAGCAGTCTTCTCTTTACCACAGAAAGCACCAACTTCTGAATGAAGCTGATGCCATGGGCCACAGAGCAGCGGGGGGAAGAGCCAGTGTTCTCGTTAATGTCACCTGCTGAGTCAACTAACCCTGAAGACCACTCTAGGTCTGATTCTCCTTTTATGTAAGCTAACAAATTCCTTAATTTTCAAACTAGGTTGAATTAAATGTTCAGTAGCAAAGACAAAAACAACTGAACCAAACATCATGTAGTCTCTACTAGGTATCTGCTCTAATGAGACTTTTGTAATGAACTATCTGTCTGTGCTGAAGGAACACTAAAGGGTCAGGCCTCTCATGGAGTCTTCTTAGAAAGATGCCCTAACTAGAGATTCGTTCATCCAACTAATCTAATATTTGATGAATACATTCTCGTATAAGAAGGAGTATTAGAATCCCAGCTTGGGGCGCTTGGGTGGCTCAGTTGGTTAAGCGACTGTTTTTGGCTCAGGTCATGATCCTGGAGACCCAGGATCGAGTCCCACATCAGTCCCAAGCAGGAAGCCTGCTTCTCCCTCTCTGAGTCCCTCTGCTTGTGTTCCCTCTCTTGCTGTGTTTCTCTCTGTCAAATAAATAAATAAAATCTTAAAAAAATAAAAAATAAAAAAGAATCCCAGCTTTACCATCCAATAGCTGGGTGACCATGAGAAAGTTACTAAGGTTCTTTGGGCCTGATTTCTTCACCTACAAATGAAGAAAACTCATAGCACATATCTCAGAGAGTTATTGTCAAGAGAAAATGAAATGATACATGTAAATTATATGGGATTTATTTCAGCTATTAATAGCATTTCAAAAATAACTGTGGCTTAAAAAGGTAAGTTTCTGGGGTGCCTTAGTGGCTCAGTCAGTTGGGCATCTGCCTTAGGCTCAGGTCATGATCCCAGGGACCTAGGATCGAGCCCCACATTGGGCTCCCTGCTCAACGGAGAGCCTGCTTGTCTCTCTCCTTCTGCTGCTCCCCCTGCTTGTGTGCTTGCTCTCTTTGTCAAATAAATAAAATCTTAAAAAATAATAATAAAATAAACAAGGTAAGTTTCCTTCACTCTCACATTCATTCAAGAACATGGGAGGCCCTTTAAAATATCAGAAAGTCAGGCTACTTCTACCTTGTTGCCTAATCCCCACGCTTCCCTCATGGTAGATGATGGTTCCTGGAGCTCCAGTCATTTAGGCCCCATCCCATGCAGGAGGAAACAGAAGCAGAAAACAAGGGCATGCTTCTAGTCTTTAAGGACATTTTCTGGAAGTTGCATACACCACTTCTGCAAGTGTGCCCAGCTAAAAGCCAGAAGGCTTGTTATAGATGAAGGAGAGAAAGCATCCAATCTCTACTATAACCTGTGAAGTATAATCACCGGCATCAATGGATGGCTGTTATTCTTATTAAAAATTTCTACTTGAAATCTTGCCATATGCAACATGGATGGAGCTAGAGGATGCTATGGTAGATGAAATAAACCAGTCTCACAAAGACAAACACTGCATGATTCCACTTACATGAGACCTCTACAATAGTTAAACTCATAAAAGCAGAGGGTGGAATATTAGATGGCAGTGGCTGGGGGAATGGGGAAATGGAACGTTGCTACTTGATGGGTATAAAGTTTCAATCATGCAAGATGAGTAAGTTCTAGAGAGCCTCTGTACAACAGAGTGCCTATAGTTAGCCATATTGTACTGTACACTAAAATGCTATAAAATGGGTAGACCTCATATTAAATGTTCTCACCAAAATTAAAAAAAAAAATCTCCACTTCGCTTCATCACAAGAGCTGGTTCTCTCCCGAGTACTTACCCTTGGCCTTCTTTCCATCAAATCCAGCCTGTTATCTAGACCCATCAGGGGGTCTACTTAAACCAACAGTTATGAAGATAGCACATTGTATGGGCACAAAACATACAGAAATAAGTAAATAAATAAGGAAAGTAAGAGAAGTTACTGTCAAGTTACTGCATGGGAAACCTTGCCTGGTTCAAGGAAGCACTCAATGAACTAAGAATCATTATTCTTGTGGCTAAGAGCCTAGAGATTAGAGCCAACCTAGTTTAGTGACTTTAGACAAGCCATTAAACCTCTCTGTCCAGTAGCCCTGTTTTCATGTCTTCGACAGTTGTCTTCAGCATTTCATATGTTATAGGAACAAACACTGCATATTCTATCTTTAATATTTTATTCTTTATTTGAGATATCTATAGAGAAAGCATGAGCAGTGGAAGGGAGAGGCCAGAGGAGAGGGAGAAGCAGATTCCCTGCTGAGCAGGGAACCCAACACAGGGTACAGGACCCGGAGATCATGACTTGAGAAGAAGGCAGACCGTTAGGCCACTGAGCCACCCAGGCACTCCAAGAACACTGCATCTTAAGACTCTTCTAAATTTGAGATTTCAGTTACTAGTCTTATAGACCACAATGTCCTAAAAAATTACTCTCTAGAGTATGATTTCTAAATTTCAGTATATGAGCAAGCAAAGTGATTTCTTTCAAAACACTGATTGTGTCTGAAAATGAAACTGTTTCTTAAATCTATTATTTTATCTAGTAATACTAACAACATGTCTTGTCAGGCATTTAATTTTCTAGAATACCAGAAGGATCCTGTGACAAAGGAACAGTCAAAAGAATACACAAAACATCTTTGTTCAAATGTACTCATCTTCCAAGGAAAAATGAGTTAGCTAACACTTATAATCATGTAGCTTGGAAATATAAAAATAGCTTTTTTCATAGAAGGTCAGATCTCCAAAACTTGAAATAGAGAAGTTGGTAAACAGATCACTTGGGCTTATTGTTTAATCCACAGTTATTTGATGATTCCAATTAAGCATAAATAAAGATTTGATTAGACAGGTCTGTAGTCTATTTATTCATTTTGTTATGGGAAGTTTAAAGATAGAAGGGTATTTCCAGCAAATACCCTTTTTTTGGGTTTGTTAAACCCTTTACCTGGGTTTGTTAAAATGAGAAAGAAAAGAAGAAAGAGATGGGAAAGTGATGAAGGAGAAAAATGAAGGCAAGAGAAGAGAATTTTAACTTATCTATATTTACAGGAAACTTGAGAATTTTTAGAATCCCTCAGCATTGGAGTGGATGTCCAACACTTGGTGTTGGCAAGAGAATACGTAATTTACTAGCAAGAATCCTCAGAGGCAACCTCACTGGATAGGAAGACTAGCTCAACTACAGAATATCCAGTCATTTTCTAGAGGGACAGTTTAGTTTAAGTTATCAAAAATGGGGGTGCTTGGATGGCTCAGTTGGTTGAGCATCTGACTCTTGGCTTCAGTTCAGGGCACAATCTCAGGGTCATGAGATCAAGCTCTGCAAGGCTCTGTGCTCAGCGAGAAGTCTACTAGAGATTCTCTGCCTCTTCCTCTCCCTCCCCGCCCTGCTCCTCTTTCTCTCTCTCTCTCAACAAATAAAATCTTTAAAAAAAATAAAGTTGTCAAAAACATTTACCACTCCTTTCTATGACAAATGGCTAAGTTAAAGACATAATTTAACATTTTGTGGAGCAGGTTATCCTGTTTCAGGAGGTACAATTTTATCTACCACATGCCTTGTCAGAAAACTTTTCAATCCTTAAGCCTAAAAACCTAAAGCTATTAGTGGAAAATATTCACCAAATTAAAAAAAAAAAAAAAAAGGTGTTCTGGAAACTAAAACTTCTGAAGTTACTCAATTTCTAAGTACATAATACTTATTAAATATTGTATTAAGATATTCCTGATCAAAAAAGTACATCTCATTCTCTTATCTCATCTCTAACATTCTGTTCCTCATTTGGTACTGTGGACTGTCCAAATGTAGTCTTATTGTAACATGTAAATAACACAATACTATCAGATCAACATTCCAAAAGGACAACAGAAGTGACTGAATTTATAAACCAAGGGTCTATAAATCAGGAGGCTTTTCAAGCCAAGAAGTTAGGGGGGAAAAAATCAGGGACCTGGGAAAAAATATTCTGAATGCATTGTTGCTGGTTATGAGACTTTTGTTTAGAAGTAGCAAACCTGACTCAAATGACTCAAACCAAAATTAATTAATTAATTAAAGAGGAAAAAAATAAATGTACAGACTTGGTGTTGACTTCAGTCATGATTTGATCCATGAAGCCACCATGTATCTGCTCCTCTGTGTTCTCAGCTCCTCCTCTGGGTCAGCTTTGTCCTCTGTATGGCTTTCTTCATAATAGAAAGATCTACAGCACCTCTAGACTACACATTCTCCTTGCCACATTGCTTGGGAAGATGTTCCCAAAAAAGTGGGAACATCTCTAGTCAAATGACATTGGGGGTATTTCTCCCAGAATATCTCACCTAGCATCTCTTCAGGTAACCGACTTAAGTGAGAGGTCACAGACCTATTCAGAAACCAATCACTGTACACAAGAGTATGGGCTTTGCAGAAGGTCCTTCTCTGGGCCTGAAGGTGAAGTCAATTCTATTCACTTCACTCACCACAATGGCTAAAAATGTTAAAAAAAAAAAAAAAAGCCCCCAAAGTAGTATCTAGATGCTGGTAGAAAAGAAACCATTGGCCAAACTAATCCAAAAGAAAAGGGAGAAGACCCAAATTAATAAAATTATGAATGAAAGGGGAGAGATCACGACTAACACCAAGGAAATAGAAACAATCTTCAGAAATTACTATCAACAATTATATGCCAATATGTTTAACAACCTAGAAGAGATGGATACAATCCTAGAAATCTATAAGCTCCCAAGACTGAAACAGGAAGACACTGACAATTTGAATAGACCTATATTTGGTAAAGAGATTGAAGCAGTGATCAAAAACCTCCCCAAAAACAAGAGTCCAGGACCAGATGGATTCCCTGGGGAATTCTACCAAACATTCACAGAAGAAATAACACCTATTCTCCTGAAGCTCTTTCAAAAAATAGAAATGGAAGGAAAACATCCAGACTCTTTCTATATGAAGCCAGCATCACTCTAATCCCCAAACCAGACAAAGACCCCATCAAAAAGGAGAACTTCAAACCAATATTGCTCATGAATACGGATACCAAGATTCTCAACAAGATCCTTGCCAACAGGATCCAACAATACATTAAAAACTTTATCCACCATGACCAGGTGGGTTTTATCCCAGGGATGCAAGGGTGGTTCAACACTCACAAAACAATTACTGTGATAGAACAAATCAATAAGAGAAGAGAGAAAAACCACATGGTACTCTCAATCGATGCAGAAAAGGCATTTGACAAAATACAACACCCGTTCCTGATCAAAACTCTCCAAAGTATAGGGATAGAGGGAACATTTCTCAACCTCATAAAATCTATCTACAAAAAACCCACAGTGAATATCATTCTCAACAGGGAAAAACTGACAGCCTTTCCTCTGAGATCAGGAATAAGACAAGGATGCCCACTCTCACCACTACTGTTCAACATAGTGTTAGAAGTCCTAGCAACAGCAATCAGGCCACAGAAGAAATAAAAGGTATCCGGCTTGGCAAAGAGGAAGTCAAACTATCTCTCTTTGCAGATGACATGATACTCTATGTGGAAAACCCAAAAGACTCTACCCCCAAACTACTAGAACTCATACAACAATTCGGTAATGTGGCAGGATACAAAATCAATGTACAGAAATCAGTTGCATTCTTATACATTAACAATGAATAAAATAGGGAAACCAGAGAATTGATTCCGTTTACTATAGCACCAAAAACTTTAAGATACTTAGGAATAAACCTAACCAAAAAAAGTCAAGGATCTGTACTTGAGGATCTACAGAACACTCATGAAAGAAATTGAAGAAGACACAAGAAGATGGAAGAGCATTCCATGCTCATGGATCGGAAGAATACACATTGTCAAAATGTCTATACTGCCCAGAGCAATCTATACTTTCAGTGCCATTCTGATCAAAATTCCACCAACATTCTTCAAAACGTTGGAACAAACAATCTTAAAATTTATATGGGACCAAAAAAGACCCTGAATCGCTAAGGAATTGCTGAAGAAGAAAAACAAAGCTGGGGGCATCTTGTTACCTGACTTCAGGCTTTATTACAAAGCTATGATTACCAAGACAGCATGGTACTGGCACAAAAACAGAAAATAGACCAATGGAACAGAGTAGAGACTCCAGATATGGACCCACAAATCTATGGACAAATCATCTTTGACAAAGCAGGAAAAAATATCCAGTGGAAAAAAGACAGTCTCTTCAATAAATGGTGCTGGGAAAATTAGACAGCTACATATAGAAGAATGAAACTAGACCATTCTCTTACACCACACACAAAGGCAAACTCGAAATGGATAAAAGACCTCAACGTGAGGCAGGAATCCATCAAAATCCTGGAAAAGAACATAGGCAGTAACCTCTTTGACAGCGACCACAGAAACTTCTTTCAAGACACGTCACCAAAGGCAAAGGAGACAAAAGCGAAAATGAACTTCTGGGACTTCATCAAAGTAAAAAGCTTCTGTACAGCAAAGGAAACAGTCAACAAAACAAAGAGGCAGCCTACAGAATGGGAGAAGATATTTGCAAATGACACTACAGACAAAGGGCCGGTATCCAAGATCTATAAAGAACTACTCAAACTCAACATCCAAAAAGAAGATGAACACATCAAAAAAGGGGCAAGAGACATGAAGAGGCACTTCTCCATAGAAGATATACAAATGGCTAACAGACACATGAAAAAATGTTCAGCGTCACTAGCTATCAGGGAAATTCAAATCAAAACCACACTGAGATACCACCTTACACCAGTCAGAATGGCCAAAATTAACAAGACAGGAAACAACAAGTGTTGGAGAGGCTGCAGAGAAAGGGGAACTCTCTTACACTGTTGGTGGGAATGCAAGCTGGTGCAGCCGCTTTGGAAAACAGTGTGGAGATTCCTTTAAAAATTAAAAATAGAGTTACCCTATGACCCTGCAATCGCACTACTGGGCATTTACCCCAAAGATACAGATGTAGTGAAAAGAAGGGCCATATATACCCCCAATGTTCATCGCAGCAATGGCCACAATTGCCAAACTGTGGAAAGAGCCAAGATGCCCATCAACAGATGAATAGATAAAGAAGATGTGGTACATATATACAATGGAATACTATGCCTCCATCAGCAAGGATGAATATCCAACTTTTGTAGCAACATGGACTGGACTGGAAGAGATTATGCTGAGTGAAATAAGCCAAGTAGAGAAAGTCAAGTATCACATGGCTTCACTTACTTGTGGTGCTTAAGGGGTAATGTAGAGGACAGTAGGAGAAGGAAAGTAAATGGGAAGTAGGTAATCCAGGGAGAGAAATGAAACAACAGAGACTTTGGACACAGAAACAAACTGAGGGACTTGGAGGGAGGGGGGTGGGGGGATGGGAAAGCCTGGTGGTGGGTACTGAGGGCACCTATTGCATGGAGTACTGGGTGTGGGGAAACAGTCTTAGAACACTGGGGAAAAAATGCAAGTAACAATAAAAAAAAAAGAAAAGAAAAGAAGAAGGCAGGTAGACAGGGATCAAAGAAGAATTCGCAGGAAATGAATAATAGATGCCTACTACAATTATTTAGGATTTTTTTTAAATTGCAGAAACCCATTTTAACTAGCTTAGACAGAAAATAGAACTTTATTATAAGGATCAAAAAAAATCCTTTATGCTTAAAGGCATAGTGCTCTGAGACTTCTGGAAGGGTCTGGAACCAAGGGTACAAAGCCACTGGAATTTTCTCTTTAAGGTTTCTTCTTTGTGTCTAGATTGGTTTCCTTTTCCTTTTTTTTTAAAAAAGATTTTATTTATTTATTTGACAGACAGAGAGATCACAAGTAGGCAAAGAGAGAGTGGAGGAAACAGGCTCCCTGCTGAGCAGAGAGCCCGATGTGGGCCTTGATCCCAGGACCTCGGGATAATGACCTGAGCCAAAGGCAGAGGTTTTAACCCACTGAGCCACCCAGGCACCCTAGATTGGTTTCCTTTTCCTTAAATCCACATGAGAAGTAAGACTTCCAATATCTCTGGACTAAGCATAAGGTCCAGTTCACAGAGAAAATGAATCTCATCCTCTGAGTCTCCATTCTAGAATTTTAGGAAAGAAACTCCAATAGAGTTTGGATCAAATGACTCTCCCTAGTCATAAAGCAGAGTTACATTTTATGGACAGGACTCTCAAACATCCACTTTTGTGACTGTGTGGATGGTGGGATTATGAGGCAGTTTCCAAAGAAGGGATAGTTGAGGAGACCATTCTATAGGTTTCTTGTGTATACCCACTATGGCACATTTTGCATGATGTTGGCCACATGAAACATTGCAATGATAAATTTTGTTCTAAAGATGTAAGTGTTATACAAAAAGCAAACTGTCAAACCTGGGATTTAAAAGGAGGCACAAGAGAAAGCTCCCTTCTTCTCCATTGCTTGCTGAAATCCTTCTGAGTATCTCTAGGCTCCAGAAACACTTAGTACCAGAGCCTGTTAGCACACCTGACTGCATTTTCAAAATTATCTCCATGTGTGTTCTTTAAAAGCCAGCAGCATTCTCTTATAGTTAGAAAGGTGCTTTTAAAAAAAATATATTTGTCTATCTTAGAAAGAGAGAGAGAGTGCATGAGCAGGAAGAGGGGCATACAGAGAGAGAATCCTCAAGCAGACTCCTCACTGAGTGTGGAGTCCAATGTGGGGTTGATCTCAGGACCCTGAGATCACGACCTGAGCCCAAATCAAGAGCAAGCTGCTTAACTGACTGAGCCACAATGGAACCCCAGAGATGTGCTTTTTAATTCACTGTACCCAACAAATATGCTAGTACCTATCTCAGAGTTAAAATTCGTTAGTATTTATTTAATGGATGGATTTATGATGAATAATTCTGGGGCATTCAGGACTTCATTCACTAACCATTTGAATAAATTCTTTGCTTAAAGAACTATCTGAGAAATTACAGAAAAAGTTGAACATTGAATATCTTGTTTCCCCCACTCCATTATTTGCCTTTAAATGAAAAGGTGATTGAAATCCATTTAAATGAAAAAACAAATGTTATTCCTTAATAAATATTTCTTTATTCACTCCCAAAGTCTTTAGCTGACTGTAGTTTTAGGTTTTCCTTTGGTATTGAACTCTATAGAAAGGAGCCCAACACCATGTACTTGGTGTTGACTTCAGTCATGATTTGATCCATGAAGCCACCATGTATCTGCTCTATAGTAGGACTATCTACAGTAGGACTTCAATAAATATGTGTTAGTGAATGAATGTTGACTTAAGGATACCCTACAAAAATGCATCCCAATATTTTTCACACCATGATCAGGATCACTTGGTGTGTTCCATGAGATCACTCCAGGTCTGGGATGACTAGAAATGGGTTGTCCTGAAAATCCCAGGCAAGAGCTGCAGGGATCAATATCTCAGCACAAGTTTTTCTGACAGTTAAGAGGAAGAATAAATAATGTATGGTCCAACTTTTTCATCTTAGATGATTCATCTCCCTTTAGACTATGAGATTTGTAGAGGACTTTCTTTTTTAAAATTATTGTTTAGGGAAATCATTTTAGCACCACTGCCTCCACCAGTATTTCTTTAGATGAGGGATCATGACTCTATCCTGAATGATGGTGAATTTTATTTGAACCGATGCTTCCAAGTTACCTCAGCTTTCAAAGTACAGCTAATAGAGATTTGGATTCCTAGCAGATGAAATAATATAATAATAATATTATAATAATTATAATTATTAATATATAATATATTGTTTTATTTTATTTTATTTATTTATTAATATATAATTATAAATAATAATAATCTCTGCTGGGAAGAGATACTATACAAAACCATTTAATGACACTTTCAGACACTAGAACCATTTATCACCCTCACCAGAGTCTCTCTCCCCTCTCCTTCAGTAGTCACTAAGTCCTACCATTTTACCATATAAATTATCTTAAATTTACCCTTTCCCCTCCATCTGCACCACTACCTTCATCTTATCTTGCTGCAGACCCCTGCCTTCATCCCCACTTCCTTTAATCAATCCCTACTACCCTAGCCAAATAGTCCCTAAATCTATAAATTAAATGATGTCACAATTCTACTCAAAAATCTTCAGTGGTTTCCTATTTTACATAAGAGAAAAACTGAACATGCTGTGACATGCAGAGCCCCTTCTTGGTGCTATCCGCTAGACTTGAGGAGCATTAGACCACCTTTAGTTTCTCGAATATTCCATATTCTCTCCTGCCTCTCTGTCTTTGCACATATTGTTTTCTCTTCCTGGAAAAAAACATTCATGATTCCACCATGCCTGTGTTGTGGAAATCTTTTGCCATCAAGAGTAGATCCAAGAATCACTTTTCAGTGGAACTTTCCCTGAGTCCTTAGACTGGCCAAAGCAGAGATTGTGGATGTTTAGTCCACATTCCTTAGCCCTAACCACTCAGGGCACTCAGGCCTGCTTTCCAACTGCCTGTGTCTGCATTTCTCTGCCAAAGGACACATTGTCTGCCTATGCAGCAAGACTGCATTGACCTGGATGAATGTCCCCAGGAGCAGCTTCAACCCAAGATGGGGTATAAATATTCCAACTCCCTGCTCCTTGAACAAAAGATAACTCAGGGGCATGGTTTTAATATGAGCCCCCAGAGTTTTAAAGTCTAATCATCCTCAGCTACCTGTGGTAGCTGGCTTCACTGTCCATTTTCCCTTTCCTATCGTCCCCGATCACTCCTCTCTCAGCATTGTTTTTGCTTATCAAAAACACTACCTGCCATTTAAATCTTGTCTTACCGTCTGCTTCATGGGCACCTCAACTGCTTATGTTCCCACTGAACTTAGTAAATAATTCCATTACAACAGTCATTTAAACTTGTAATGAGGGGCACCTGTGTGGCTCAGTAGGTTAAGCCTCTGCCTTTGGCTCAGGTCATGATCTCAGGGTCCTGGGATGGAGCCCCACATTGGCTCTCTGCTCAGCAGGGAGCCTGCTTCCCCTTTTCTCTCTGCCGGCCTCTCTGCCTACTTGTAATCTCTCTCTCTCTCTCTCTCTCTCTCTCTCTCTCTCTCTCTCTCCCCCCCCCAAATAAATAAATAAAATCTTTAAAAAAAAATTGTAATGATCTGTCTTCCAATGTCACTAAATGTCTTGAGATCAGGAATTGGGGCTTATTTGTCTTTGTAGTCTCACACCTAAAAAAGAAAATGCTTAACAAATATTAGTCACTCTTCATATGCTTATAGAATAAAGGAGTTAATTTTTTAAAGGATGACTAAAAAGAAGAGATGAAAGAGAGAGTAGAAAAATAAGGTTGGATCATGATAATCAAATATAAAAGTGATTGATGAAAAATCAGCATTTTTATTTAATATAAAAAAGTATAATTCAGGCACATGAATGGCTCAGTTGGTTAAGTGACTGCCTTCAGCTCAGGTCATGATCTCAGAGTCCCAGGATTGAGTCCTACATTGGGTTGCCTACTCAGCAGGGAGTTTATTTCTCCCTCTGCCTCTCTCCCCTCTCTTGCTCTCTCTCACTCTCTCTCTCTCTCAAATAAATAAATAAAATCTTTTATAAAAAGTATAATTCATAAAAGTAAAATCCTATCCATGTTTCACATAATCCACAGGCACATTAAGCATGTGGCAATATTTATTTCATAATAATTAAATGCTTCCCATTCATTTCTATAACAATTAAGACGACTAATGTGGTGTTTGAGAGGCTTGGCACAGAGTCCAACTGCATAGGATTGAATCCTAGCTTCCTCTGCACCAGCTGTGTGATTTAGAGTCTTGTGTCTCTCTGACTTTAATGTGCATATGAGTAATTAAGAATCTTATTGAATGCACATTCTTATTCTATAGGTGGTGGGGTGGGACTTGACATTCTACATTTTTAACAAAGCTCCAAGAGTAAGCAGATGCAGATGCTTGACAGCAAAGGTCTAAGACAAGGGTCTTCTCTGTGTCTCTATTTTCCTCAACTTAAAAAAAAAAAAAGGAATTATAATAATAACCCTACTTCAATGGGTATTGAGAAGATAAATGAAGTTATACATGAAAAGCACTCTGAACTAGAAAATGCTATCCATGTTAGCTATTACTGTCATAAAATTTCCAGATAATATCGATGCTTTTATGTATATTAAATCCAGGGATAAAAATAACTGCTGATATATTTCATAGTTGTTGGATACATTGCATATCATTAGGATAACTGTTATTGCAATGAGAAGAAATACAAAAGCATTTCACATATACATGCATATATTAATTGAATGAATAATAACTGATTTTCAATAATGTAAGAAGAAATGGCAGTTCTCTTTTAGCTCCCAGGTGGGAAAACACAACAATAACTGGATCCTGGTTATGTCCATAGGTTGGGGTAGCAAGCTGTCTTAGAATCAAATCCTATCTCGCTTTAAGCAAGTCAATTAACCTTTACAAATCTTATTTTTCTCACTATTAAATAAGAATACTTTCGGCATTATGAGGAAGAAAAGAGAAATAGCTATATGGCTATTAGCCCAGCACTTGACATGGAATAAGCACTAATAGATGTCAGTTTTAGATATTATTATCAACAAGTCGAAGAGCTGAAGTATATATTATATATCTACTACGCACAAGTCTAAGAGCTAGAAGCTAGTTGATAAAAGTTAAGGTGGTAAATACCCTAAAACCAAAACTGAACTGAATTCTGCATCTGGTTACCTGATGGCAAGAGATTAATAAACAACCAGAAGCAAAAATAATTTGGAAAATGCCTAACTCAGCAAAACTGACCTAAGATCAGCAAGCAAGGTAGAAGAGAGTGCCCAGGAATTCCAAGCATGAACGAAACATTGCTTCAATATTATCAGACTCTTAACAGAATTTGGATCAGAGCAGAACATGTGATACTAAAGGCCCTATTTCAGAAGTTAGGGAAATACTGAGGAGTTGATGTTATAGATTTATTCTGACCAGCAAGAATGATCTAACTGGTGAGGTGGAAATAATAAAAAAATCTTAGGGGAGAAAAAAAAAGGTCATTTTCACGTTCTTTTTTTTTTTTCCTAAATAACAAAATTGGCCGACATGGACAACATAAGATATGCACTCCACATGACATGAAAGCGTATTTTAAAATTCCAGAGCAATGATAAGTATAATTTCTTATTAAGGATACTAAAGTGACAGATGAATCTGAGTGGGACAAAGGGATTCGTGTTAACTCAAAAACAAACACTTAGCAAGAGTCCTCAAGACAGACATGCAGAAGTCCAGATACCAAACAACACTGCAGGAAGAGCCCCAAGATGGAAATCAGGCAGACCAGGATCTTCCTTGAAAGATAGCATGAGCTGAGTAAATGTTTTGAACTCTCTGCCTTGATGGAGGCACCTCTAAAAATGGGAATAATAATAATAAAGTCCAGTTTCCAGTACTGCAGGAAGGTAAAAACACACAGTTCCTGCTCCCCATGTTGGGCAAACAGGAATAAGACTACCTACACTATAGGACAAGATAGGAAAGTGAAATACTGAGGATACATAACTCTTTCTACAGGAATGTTATGAAGGAAGAGATCAATTCTGATTGGGAAAATCAGAGCCTTATGAAAGAGATATCAGGGATGCCTGGGTAGTTCAGTCCATTAGATGTCAGATTCTTGATTTTGGTTCAGATAATAATGAGCTCAGTGTCATGAGATCAAGCCCCTCATCATTGGCTCAGTGTGGAGCCTGCTTAAGAGTCTCTCCTCTTTCTTTCTGCCCCTCTCTCCCTCTCAAAAGAAGAAAGAAAGAAAGAAAGAAAGAAAGAAAGAGAGAGAGAGAGAGAGAGAGAGAGAGAAAGAAAGGGAGAGAGAAAGAAAGAAAGAAAGAAAGAAAGAAAGAAAGAAAGAAAGAAAGAAAGAAAGAAAGAAAGAAAGCAAGCAGGCAGGCAGGGAGGGAGGGAGGGAGGGAGGGAGGAAGGAAAGAAGGAAGGAAGGAAGGAAGGAAGGAAGGAAGGAAGGAAGGAAGGAAGGAAGGAAGGAAGGAAGGAAGGGAGAAAGAAAAAAAAGAAATAGAGAAAAAAAAAAGAAATGGCACTTGACTTTGGCATTGAGTTAGGGGTGGGAAGTGAGAGGGAGAGAGAAAGGGAATGAGTAAGCTGAGGGTGGGGGAGAATATTCCAGGAAGTTTTAGCAAAGACAGAAGATGAATATCTGAATGTGTTCAGGGACTAATAAGAACTAAACCTTTAAAGAAGGTAGGTGGCCTAATCTGTTCCCACTTTAATACTGACAAAGAAACTGAGTCTAAGCAACTTCCTAAGTTACCAACCAAGAAATATGAGTCAGACTAAAAAGTAGACCTGTTAACAGGCCAGCAGTCTTTCAGCACTGCCATCCTCTTTCCATAGGCACTTGGGAGACACAGGACTTTGAATGTCATGTTGCAATGTTTGCAAGATTGGTTTTCCAGGCAGAAATTTTCAAGAAACACAACATGAATTTGCACTCTGGCAGCACTATCTAAGGACGCCCTGCAGAGTAGAGATGCTGAGGTTAGATCTAGAACATGAAGGAAAACAATCAACAAGATGAAATCCAGTCAAACATGGTGGTAAAGCTGTATACTTAGGTTTCAGAATATACACTTTGTAAGTTCAGGTTGCATAAGAACTGAATTAATAATTCATAAGAAATAAATCTACAACTGTTCATTAATTTTGATACTAATGTAAGCTCAGTGTTAGGGAGCTGCTAAAAATAAATGTCCTGTTTGGCTGTGTTATCAGAAAATTAATGTCCAGGGGCACTTGGGTGGCTCAGTCCTTAAACAGCTGCCTTCGGCTCAGGTCATGATCCTGGAGTCCTAGGATGGAGCCCCACATCAGGCTCCCTGCTTGGCGGGAAGCCTGCTTTCACTCCCCCTGCTTGTGTTCCCTCTCTAGCTGTGTTTCTCTCTGTCAAATAAATAAATAAAATCTTAAAAAAAAGAAAAAAGAAAATTAATGTCCAGAAGAGACTGTGTGCTGCTTATACCACCCAGGAATATATCCCCTTGAGCTGTAAAAAGGATATTCTTGATAAGCTGAACAAATATAAAACAACTAGGATGATGAAAGACCTGAAAAATACTGTGAGTTTTTTGGGAAAACTGGAAATTTAACAAGAGAAAAGAGTTGGGAGGGAGATAGATTTCCAAGGGCAAACTATAGGGCAGAATGAGGACCAGTTGTAGAATTGCATACAGTTTTGCCAAACATAGGACATTTTTCCCAAAATTAAGAGTCATCTGTAAAACACCAAGCTTGTTTTTCCAAATGTATAAGCAACAGTGGAGGGGTTATATGAAATGGCTGGGTTTAATTGCTCTCATGGAAAACAGATTTACCCGGAGGGTTCTGAGGTCTCTAAAAAAAAAAAAAAAATTGATTTTGTAAGTTTATACACACACGCACACAATTCTTATTATAAACTTTCAGCAAATTCAGAATGAAGGGGAGATATAAATTATGGCATTTAAGAAAAGAGAAACTTTAGGGACACCTGTGTGGCTCAGTTGTTAAGTGTCTGCCTTTGGCTCAGGTCATGATCCCGGAGTCCCAGAATCAAGCCCCACATCGGGCTCCCTGCTGGGTAGGAAGCCTGCTTCTCCCTCTCTCACTCCCCTGCAACACTGTGTTCCCTCTCTAGCTGTGTTTCTCTCTGTCAAATAAATAAATAAAATCTTTTTAAAAGGAGAGAGAGAAAAAAAAACTTTAGTATGTCTTGTTCAGTTCCACATACTGTCTTCTATTTTTTCCTTCTAATTCATCAATGGAGAGTCATATGACACATTTCTATACTACTAGTACAGTGAATGATGGTTGTATGTACCAACAGTAAGTGATAAGTCACCATCTTCATTATTTATAAGTTAATAAAGTAACTTACACTGATGGGGATTTTCAGTTATTTTTTATTCCTTCTATGGACCTTAGAAATATAGTTGTTGTTTCTAAATAATTTATAACTGTTAAATTATTAAGTGTGCAGCAACGCAGTATCACACACATCGTTCAAAGCTTCTCGTTTCCTGTAGTTTATATGTGCTCTAAGAAAGAAACAGCCATGGAATTGGACTTTTTTTTTATTTTTTTGAAAATAGGACATTTTCTTTAACCTCTGTTTATTACAATGCTGTCCTTTCAATAATTTATAGAATAAAAAATTCATGGGACGCCTGGGTGGCTCAGTTGGTTAAGCGACTGCCTTCGGCTCAGGTCATGATCCTGGAATCCCGGGATCGAGTCCCACATCGGGCTCCCTGCTCGGCGGGAAGCCTGCTTCTCCCTCTCTCACTCCCCCTGCTTGTGTTCCCTCTCTCGCTGTGTTTCTCTCTGTCAAATAAATAAAATCTTTTAAAAAAAAAAAGAATAAAAAATTCATAAAAATCATTAAATTATAACTAAAATCACCTGATTTTTTACAAAAAAACTTACAGATCATTTCATTGATATACTTTTTTCTAACTTGTTTTCTACGTGCTTGCTAATAATGTTTATGTGATTATCACATCTTGAACTGTGAAGAATGTGACTATATAACAAATTCCTATGTATTAGTCATCAATTTACGTACATGATAAAATCAATCCTATTATTTGCCACACTGTTAATTAGAGCCTTTTGCTAGCCTGTACTTCTGCATTTAGAAAATAAAGTGTTATCACTCTATAACATCTACATTAGGCACTTAGGTATCCACTGAACTATGCTTAAATTAGACTTAAAGTGAATCTAATGATGTTCTTATTCTTTATAAATTGCTAACGCAAGTGATATAGAAATCATATTTTTAACCACACATCTCCTTTTCTCAATCAAAAATCCAAAACCTATTTATTAAACACAAAACCCATGCAAATCGCTTTTCTCTACATAAGAGAAATACAAAGAAGTAGAATTTTAGAAAGCTTTCAAGGAGATTATGAGTTGTTTAATGAAATAAGATATTTGTGAAAATAAAATTAAAAGCTCTCTAAGATATTTTACCGTGACAGTTAACTGAATAATGACAACTAATATCAAAATTATTTTGACATCATCTCATATTTTTTCAGATCTCTTTATATGAATGATTCCTCCTTTCAGTCAAATAGTCTCAAGAAGACACCATTTATTAACTTTAGTTCTGTATGTTTGACCAGTTAATACTGGTGCAACATTTGATTTATTACCAGTACCAATTTCCACAAGATTTCATTACTTAACTCTTAAACACCTTATATATAACAATAAAAATCCTGCTGCAACATGAAATGGAATACTTCACTTAGCTTTGAACAATTGTGGCCAGTTATTTATTTTTTAAAATGGGCACATTCTGTATTATTTATTTATATTTAGGGGAATTTTTCTTTTACTTCAGCTCCTCAAAGATTAATTTTATTTATTGTGTTTCATTTGACAACCACCATATTTAGAAGGAGTATCAGACTCAGCTATTCTAAAACTGGCTAACATCTTTTTAACACAATATTCAATCAAAGCAAAGCAATTAATATTTATATATAAATATATATTATAAAAATATATGAATATATGTTATTTATATATAAAATCTATAACTACATCTGAAAGATTTTCAAAAAATTTTCTCTTGCACTCCTGCAGAGTAAGGATTTCTTTTAATGTGAAAAATACTGTTACTAGAGAAAGAAACTGACCAACTATTGAGCATTACTAGAACAACCAACATAGTTTCAACACTGATGAGAGTTGCTCTCCTTCCTCAACTTTCCAACTATTTTCATTGATTGTTAGAGTCACATGTTTGGACTTCTCATCATTATCCACCTTGAGAATTATAAGTCTTGTTTTTTACAAGCCAAAAACTTGGCTCATGTTTTTTACAAAGTGGCTCATGTTTTTTACAAAGCATGCTATTTAATCCTAATAGTTATTAAGAAGCAATGATGCAAGCCAAGTTATTAGCTTTTAAAAGATTTAAGTTCACTTCCTGTAAAAGGTGATATTTCTTACCAATAAATATGCACAAATCATTTTTAGGATATGTTCTCTCTAGTCAGTAGCATGAAATAAAAGTAGAGTATGTGTCTGAAATTAGAGAAGGGTAAAGATAATAAAACTTTTCAACCAGAAGAGTGAATGAGCTGTCTCCCAAAGACAAATGCAAAAAGAATCCACTCTACAATGTGGTTACTTATTTATTTTTGTACTTCCCTGCTAGCCTAGCCCACCACCTCTTACAGAGTAGGTACTCTGGCCGTGTGTGTGTATATATACAGTTGAGTTGGCTTCTATTGGAAATGTAAAGCAAAGTCTTACAATAGTGACATGATATGAGAAAACAATTTTGTTTTCCTTATTTGTTTATTTATTTATTTATTCGAAAGAAAGAGCATGAGCAGAGAGGAAGGGCAGAGGGAGAGGGGGAAGCAGACTCCCCGCTGAGCAGGGAGCCTGATGTGGTTTTGATCCCAGGACCCCAAGATCATGACCTGAGCCTAAGTCACATGTATAACGAATTATGTCATCCAGATGCCTGACATGAGAAAACAATTTCTTAAAAACATTTACCTAGCTAAGCTAGATGATCCAGATAAAGGAAATGCTGATCATATACAGAGAGACCACTTATGAATTAGGAAAGTTAGACCTACTTCAAATTTGTTTTTGTAGAAGTTAAGCACCTCTTACAGGTTTATTTTTAAAGGCAAGATGGTAGTTAGAGTTGGCACTCACAAATATGTTCACATATTAATTAGCCTACCACATGACTACATGAACACAAGTTGTACTAAACAAAGCTTGTAATTATGATGTTTGCAATTATTATCTGGAGTAGCATCTAAGTTGCAGCCAAACATTCCTACCAAATTTAGAAAGTGTGAGGGAATATACCCACTAACTCCCAGTGATAAGATTCTCCTGGAAGAAGAAAAGAAAAACTACTTTCAAATTTTCTGTGAACGTACTTTTTAAATTTCAAATGATTACAGCTGATTCATCATAAAATGTTGAAACTATTTTTAAAGGGTTCCAATGGGAATTTAGGCTGAATCTAAGATGCAAGGTACATGAAAAACATTGCAAACATGACAATTTGGTGCCAGATATCTGGTTCGTGAAGAGAAAGTAGAGAAAAAGGAAGAAATATTTAAGACTAAAGTGGGCTTTTATTGTTGTCGTTCAACACCAATTGTAATGAATAAGCTTCATCTATAGGCTTGGCTTCAGACTAAAATCTACCTGGGAGGGTTTATGTTTCATAGCTTTGTTCTATTCCTAGGAAGGATGCTGTGGTCCTTCAACAGATACCCTAATCATCACATCGTAAGCACAACTGAGCTTCAAATGGAAATAGATTGTACTTGCTCACCAACCAAGTAGGAGAACAAGTTACCCAGTGTCCCCAGGAGGACAAGGAGCCAAAAGGCACATTTATCACCTCTGAATCACAGCAAAGCCCTGCTTTGAAACAAGATTTTCCTCTTCATGACCATTTTAAATAGTCAATTAGTAGGTGATTGGGAGGAGCTGGGAGTGCTGGGAGCTGTGTAATGACTCACTCCATAGTGACTTCCATCCACTGCAATGTGCACAATGATTGAAAGTTGAGCAAAAGTTTCTCAGAAATAAAAGTCTTATTTTAGCCATAGATAGAGCTAACTGTATGCATAGAAGAAGGGAATAGTCACCTACTTGCTCCCCTTGAGAAATACCAAAAAATTCCACAAACTTCTCTCCACAATACAGATCACACCTGCAAAGGGAGCCTTCATGTTTTCATCAGCTTGTTATTAATAAGCAGAAGATTCATTTAAATAGAGAAATATAGAAGTCTTTAGACTCCTAAAACATTTATTAATCCATTAATTGATTTGCCAAATATTTTTAATGCCTACCATTCTAGGTTCAGGGAGTAAAGAGGAGAATAAAGTCCCTACTCTCATGGAATTTCTATACTAGTGAGGAAAGAGACAACAATCAACTATATCAAATGTCAGTGGTTGATACGTATAAATGAAGAAAAATAAACAGAGTAAGTTTGATCATGATGGTGATGAGGGAAAACACAATTTTATATTGCCTGTTTTCTCCCCCCTCTCAGAAAAGGGGACCTTGGAGAGCTGAAGGAGGTGAGGGAGTGAGTCATGCAAATACATCTGGGGAAAGAGCTATCCAGACAAGGGAACAACAAAGATCAAGCCCCCAAGGGAGGACAATGCTTGGTGTGTTCTATACATAGCAAGTTGCTTGGTGTCATGGCCCTGAGCATGGGGAGTAGAGGGGGAAAGATGGATCACAAAGGTGTTAGGAGGTCTAGAGGGAGATCAGAAAGATGATATACAACCTTTAAGGTCACAGTAAGTATTTTAGCATTTACTTGCAATGGAAAGCCATTCAATGGTTTGAACAGAGGAATGAAATGCCATTTTGAAAGTATCACTATGGCAGCTGTGTGGCAAATAGATGGAGTAGGTTGAAGCAGGGTGACTGAAGAGACAGCCATTACAATAGGTAAAGCGAGACATGATCCTGGCTTTGGAGTAAAGAGAGAGCAGTTGAAGAGATAAGAAGTTATATTCAGGATGTATTTTACAAACAGAGACATAGATTTGTTTAGGGAATATAGAAGAATCAAGGATGAATACAGTGTTTCTGGTCTGAGTAACTAAAATGAGGGGCCAGACCCATGAGAAAACGTGGGAGCAGATAGTGTTGTGAGAGAAGGGTGAATTAAGAGCAGTTTTGAACAAGTCGCATTTGATATGTCTATTAGACACAAAAATGGAAAAATCAAGGAGCCAATTGCATATATGGGGTTCTAGAGGGAGGTCAAAGATGAACATATAAACTTGGGAATCATCAGTTATATGGTGATATTTAAAGCTATGGGATTGGATCAGGTTACATGGAAAATAAATATAGAGGTGAGAGTCTCCTACTGAGACAAGATCAAGAGTTTGAGAATAGAAGGAGGAACCATCAAAGGAAAACTAAGAAACGGTGGGCTAGTCAAGCAGAAGGATAAACAAGAATGCATGGTATCTTGGAAGCCAAAGACAGTATTTCAAAAAAGAAAAAAGCAGCTTTCAATCCTGCTGATTGGTCAAGAAGCTGAGAACCAAGAATATAGGGTTTAATTTGTGCTATAAATCATTAATGACCTTGACAAAGGAAGTTTTTGCAGAGAGGTGGAGAAAGTATGACTAGAATGGGTCAAGGAGAACTGGAGGGAAAGAATCAGAGATAGAGACTGTGAACAACTCCTTTAAGAGTATAATTGTGAAAAGCAGAAGAGAAATGAGATGGTTTAACTGAAGGACTATGTGGGGATTCAACAAACTGAAAATTGTCTGAGAAATTTTTTTCTTGGTAGAGAGCCAATAAAGGGGGAAGGGGTGAGACAATTGTAGGAGCCGTGTCCTTTAGAATATGGGAGGGGTGAGACCCAGTGCACAATTAAAGATAGTGATTGCTTTAGATAAGGGACCTGGGTGTAGTTCTTAATTGTATTAATTGACCAAATTAACAAGCTCTTTGACTACTGATGATAAAGTTTTATTGACTATTTACAGTGTATCAGCACTGTTTTAATCACTTGACATATGCTGTGTCTCATCCTCAAAACAGCTCTATGAAATTGATCCCACAATTTATTCATCTATTTAATCATTGAACAAATATTTAATAAGAGCCTGCTTCCAAGCATTATACTAGTTGTTGGAGAAAGCAAGTGAACAATAAAATTATCAGGTAACTGTTGTGACATATTCATGATATACCAAGCTTTTTGCTAATAAGTCCATATATCACCTCATTTACTTCTCTCATCAACACTCAGAGGTTGGTATTATTGTCAACATTGTACAGATTATAAAACTAAAGTTTATTCGTTAAAAAACCCCTAAGAGAACACATTAACAATGCGTACTCAGACTGCGTGATTGTTTGATGCTACCGGCATACTTCCTGCCCTCATACTATACTAGATGATCCTTTACATCTGCATTACTGAGCTAGACAAAATGATGTGAAGAATGAAAAAATAATAAGACTTGCAATGTGCCCACTGCAAGAAAACAACTGGGTACTAGATCAGAGAATAATGGAGTATTGGGGATGGAGAAGTCTATAAAAAGGAGTTGCCAGTAAAAGCTGCTCACCAAGAAGTAACACTTCGGCTGAGACCTCAGGGATAAGACAGAGTGGATGAGAGTGCAGAGAAACTTCTAGGTTGAGGGAAGAGTAACAAACACAGAAACCCTGAGGCAAGAAAGAGTTATTATGTGCTCAAGGAACCAAAGTAAAATCATTGTGGCCAGAACATAATGGAAGAATGTAAGAGTAACTTAAGATGAATTGAGGCATTCAGGTGGGCTCTGATTCTCTGATTTATGTGGAATCTTGAAAGTCCAAAAGAGGAGTTTAAGTTGCATTCTAAGTTTGAGAGTTCACTGAAACTTTTTAAGCAGGAGAGGACATACCAGATCTATTTTTAAGCATAGCTCTTCTGCTGTGTAGCAGAAGAATGAGAAATACTGGTGAGGAGTGACAATGTGTAGCTGTAGAAGCAGGGAGACCCAGAAGAGAGAGTATGGTGAAGAATGGACATGGAGGAAAGAAGCAAGATCTGAGAAGTAGATTGGTGTTGGCATTTATAGACTTTAGTGATGAAATGGATGCAATGAGAAAAAGGAGGGATTACTCCGGGTCGTTGGTTCAAGCAGCTGGGTAGATGGTGAGACTTACTGAGTTTCCACTTGTCGAGATGGGGAAACTTAAGGGCTAGGGCAGGGGACAGGTTTGGGAACAATCAAGAATTGCATTTTGGGTAAATTCTGCTATAGATATTAGACTACTGAATGTCAGGGTCCTGAAGAACTGTGGGTTATAGACATAAACTGGGGAGACAATGGTGTGAAGATGATATTTAAAGTTACAGGTATGAGTGAAATTACCTAGGAGGAGTATAGTGGAGTGGGAGAGGGAGAGAAAGGAAGAGAAAAAGATAGAGTCATGAAAGTCTATTAGTATGCTGATAGAAATGATCCTGTAGAGAGGAGTATTGTAGATAATACTCAAAGGAGAACAGTGAGAGACTTCCTAGAGAAAGTGAGGGAAAATGGGGGCCATACTCCAATGGAGACAATAGCCACTAATTTAAGAGGGACACTACCTCTTCATTATACAGAAAGTAGAAAACAGGTCCAAGTGTGGGTGGGTTTGTTAATCGGATAATGGGAATGAAGAAATTTGCTGATTAAAAACAAAGCCAAAGCCTGAGCCTAGGCCTATCAACATCAAAGCCATTGACAAAACAGCCTTTTAAAAACTGCTTTCAGGGGCGCCTGAGTGGCTCAATTGGTTAAGCGATTGCCTTCGGCTCAGGTCATGATCCCAAAGACCTGGGATCGAGTCCCACATCGGGCTCCCTGCTCAGTGGGAAGCCTGCTCCCCCTCTCTCTCCCCCTGCTTGTGTTGCCTCTCTGGCTGTGTTTCTCTCTGTCAAATAAATAAAATCTTTAAAAAAACAAACAACAACAACAACAAAAAACAAACAAACAAAAAAAAAAACGCTTTCAGTTACTAAGCAAGACTGCAGCCGAACCTGGAGAATCACTTTCCCAGAGCAAAAGTAGCCACAATTGTGCCTCTGCCTAGCTAGGGACGTCCTGCCGGCAGCTCCCTCCTAACGGGATCCTGGCTCAGGTATTTTAGCAAAGCACAAAAGGAGAAAAATGGCTTTCCTCATTCTGAGCAAAACATCAAACAAGCAGCTTCCTCTCCTGCCAACAGTGGGAGTAGAATCTATCCCATTGGGTTTTTTTCTTCTTAGCTATGTCATGTGAGTCATTCAAAATCTAAGTATTTGATGATTCTGGGCTTTAAACTTCATACCAGTGACGATTCCTCATATCAAACTGAAAAACTGTGTCAAATAACAACTTTTCCAAAAGACCAGTCCCAGAGTGCATCTTCTCCGCCTTGCCCTTTCAGTCTTAGTTCTTTCCTCCTTTCTGTACTATTTTTCTTGCCTGGTCCTCACGGTTCTTGCCAAGCCATCAGAGTTTTTTTCTTCCGCCTGTTTTCATCCGTTCTCTTTGCCACCCACCTTTTCTACCCTTTCTAATCAAGTAGTACCCTCCTTATCCCAAGCCTCAGTCAGAGTCCTGAGTCCCATGAGATGGCATCTGACAATGCCACACTGTTTTCCAGAGTGATTTCTATTGCAGTCACAGGAAAGCTTTAAATTAAAATTCTAACTGTTCAACCAAATTCTGCTTGCATATGCACATAAAGAGGGTTTCCCTTCCTCCAAACAATGTCAAGAATGGCATTTTTGTCTTCCAGTTTATACCCAGCCCTCCCTCGCGGGACTCCTGGCTCATCCTGAGCTCCTATCTCTCATCTCTCATTTTGCTCAGTCCAGTCCACCCACTCCCCATCATTCTCCACAGCAATCCTGTCAAAAATCAATTTGCTGCTTCCTCTGCTATTAAAGTGGCTGATCCAGCCATTCTTCCCTTTTATGGAAGAGAAATTAGGGTAGAAAAATGCTCTCCTCTGTTGATCCCTAACATAGGCATGACTGAATTTCTAATACAAGTACTGTGTCATTTTAGATAATTTATGGAGACTGCTACACTTTAATCAAATCTCATTAAAATGGAAATGTTCATTATAATGCAAGAGCACTTGCTGAATTGTACTAGTTTGTTCACTGAAAGCATTCACTTTTAGGGTTACGTGACTATAATAAATGCTATTGAAGGAGAAGGCTTGCATGTGCCCAGAACTAGACCCAGGACAAAGATATCTGGGGAAAAAAAAAAAAAAAGATTAAGACCTGTAGAAAACTCTGAGTCTCCGATATTAAATCAGCTTAATTAGGGGTGGAGTTGCTATGTATTCAGTCCACCTGGAGAAAGGGAGAGTAAAGATATGGTGAATTTTTATAAATTATACCCCAAAACTTGAAATAAGGGATTGCCCCCTGAAAACATTTACACCATGAAGTTAATTAACGCTTCTTAGAAGTGGAAGTTTTTCCAAAAGGTAGCAGCACAACACTCCTAAATAATAATGTTTGAGGAGGATGCTGAAGATTCTCTAATTACACAAACAAGGTAGAGAGCTGTTTGAGACTCTCTCAGGACCAACAACTGTGGCATTGATAACTGCGCCCATCAATCTAATGAAAGAAGAAGAAAGGAGGAAATAGAGATAGTGAGTCCTTGTGCTTCCTGCCACACTCTGCCGAGGTTCAGTTAAAGGAATTCACGCCTTCGGCTTCCCGCTGAAACTCTCTGGATAGAGCATCGATTCAAACTGGTGACTGCTTTTAAATTTATGTTTTAGACTGACCGAAAAGCCGTGAAAAATATTACAAAGAATTCGTGTATATTTTACTCAGATGTTATGTTAGGATTCTGTTTGCTTTATCGTCTCTGTCTCTCTTTCTTTCTCTCCATCCCCTCTCTTTGTGTCTCTGTGAATTTTTTTATGAGTTATTTGACTGTAAGTTACAGACATAATGCCCATTTATAAATAGATAATACATGTGTATTTCTTATCGAGCCGTGGTATAGTTCTTGAAATCAGGAAATTAACATTGGTTCAATATTATCACCTGTTTTATAGACCTTATTCAGATTTTGCCCAATTATCCCATCCCAGTAAAGTTTTATGAAACAACCGCAAAAATCACAGATCAAGCATCGATTCAGTTGCCATATCACTTTGGCTTCCTCTTATCTGGAACTGATCCTCAGTCTTTCACGACAGTGACATTTAAGTAGAATACATCACTTACTTAATAAAATGCACCTCAATTTAGGTTAGTCTTATGCTCCCTTATGATTAGATTATGCCTTTTTGGCAGGAACAGCACAGTGATATTTTTATCTTCTTAGGGATTGTATCAAGAGGAACTCATGTCAGTTTGCCCTGTTATTGGTGATATTAACTTTAATCACTGTGTTAAGGTATTTTCTGCTAGGTTTCCCCACTGTAAAGTTATCATTTGTCCTTTTATAATTAATAATTAATATTAATTTTCCATCATTCCATCATTATTTATCAGTTAGCTTAGGAAGACCTTTCCCTGTAATTTTATTTATTTAGCAAAGCATTTATTTAGCTCTAGTGTGATAGCACTAGTAACTCATACAATAGATCTTGATATATATATAGTAGATTATAGTTTTTGGCTATTGTTATTTATTTTGATGTTAAAATTGAGACAGATTTAGCTACCAACTGAGGATTCTTTAAAAATTCAGATTTCTGGCTTTTATCAGGAAACCAGTGCTCTGGGAGGAAGTAGGGCAAAAATTCCATGGATCAGAGTAGCTGAGCAAAATCTAAGCATGTCTGCCTTCTCTAATTTTCAGATCCCCCTCCTGGATGACTTGATTCATTTTTTATTACTTAAGCTGGCATTTAGTTTTCTGACTCTATTATAGAAGGGATTTTCCTAAACTGATGCAAATTCTTTTTATTTCGATTTTAACCTCTGCAAAGAAACTCGCTAATTGTTTCCCACATAGGCTGACTGCAGCCGAGTGCAACCTAACCACACAGGTAGTTTCTCCATTTTCCTAACAGTTAATTGTTATAGAAAATCATTAAATTGGTAGTCTGGTGTCTACCTAAGTCTTGCTTGGATTTTAGTTGTTGCTATCCAGTCTCCCAGAATCTGTTCAGACCTGGACACCAACAGAAGTATGTCTTTTTGTTGTTGTTGTTAAAGATTTTATTTATTTATTTGACACAGAGAGAGAGAGATAGAAGGCAAGCAGAGAGGCAGGCAGAGAGAGTGGAGGAAGCAGGCTCCCCGCAGAGCAGAGAGCCCGATGCAGGCCTCAATCACAGGACCCAGAGATCATGACCTGAGCTGAAGGCAGAGGCTTTAACCCACTGAGCCACCCAGGCGTCCAGGGATATGTCTTTGACCTTTAAAGTAGAGGGCAAGTTCCAGAGCAGCCAGTGAGGGCTCTGTCTGGCTTTATGGTCCATCAGAGTCTCATCAGACCACACTGGCACCACTTCTATCCCCAAATAAGCAAAGGTAGTTTATAAAAAGTGAATACATCACAAGAGTAAATACAAAGAGGGGGTTTTGGACGGCTAACACAGGTAGAAAAGATGATGTAAATGGAAGTGGATAATTGTTACCCAAGTAAGCAACTTGGGGAAAAAAGATTAGAGAAGAAAATCATGGAAGATGAAAGAGGAGCAGTGATCAGAGACTTCTGATTGAAAACTAGAGAGGAAAAGAACAAGAACAAAAAAAAACCTTGAGAGGTAAAGATAAATGCCAAGCCAAGCCAAGCAAATCAACCTGTCCAGGTTTCTTCTTGTGATAGAACTTGTATCTAGGGGCGCCTGGGTGGCTCAGTTGGTTAAGCAACTGCCTTCGGCTCAGGTCATGATCCCAGAGACCTGGGATCGAGTCCCACATCGGGCTCCCTGCTTGGTGGGAAGCCTGCTTCTCCCTCTCTCACTTCCCCTGCTTGTGTTCCCTCTCTGGCTGTGTTTCTGTCTGTCAAATAAATAAAATCTTTAAAAAAAAAAAAGAACTTGTATCTAAATGGTTTGTGAGCTAATGTTGCTTTCTTTAACAGTTCAGTTTAGGATAAAGTGGTTCTGAACTGAGCTTCATGGGGAGCTGCAGTTGGAACTGTCATAACATAAAAGTTGTTTACAAGCCTGGTGTCATTTAGTAGTTAATCCATTCAAGTTCTCTTTTTCAGAAGCATAAATGAATACAATTATAATTAAGGTCTACACTATGATGTATACCTTTCAAATCTGATTTCCCAAAATGATGGAAAATGTTGGAGAATTTTGAAATTTGTAATCAAATAGCCTTTTAATTTTGAAGAGATGAGAGATTATAAATTTATGGAGCTATGAGCCAGGATGTTAAAATTTATCTCACATATAGTTTGAGCTTAAAATAATATTGTTAATGTAGAATTTGTAGCTTGCATGAAATATTACTAACTCACAGGTTTCTGCACACATTTTTAGAATTATGGTTGCTCTAAGAAGTCAATTGTCATTTACGGAATAGAGATTACAAAAGGGAGAACATGGAAAAACCCAAGCTAAAGCAACAGAATAAAGCACAATCTTTTTTTCCTTAAGAAATAACAAGCACAGGGGTGCCTGAGTGGCTCAGTTGGTTAAGCGACTGCCTTTCGCTCAGGTCATGATCCCAGAAACCCGGGATGGAGCCCTATATCAGGCTTCCTGCTCGGTGGGAAGCCTGCTTCTCCCTTTCTCACTCCCCCTGCTTGCATTCCCTCTCTGGCTGTGTTTCTCTCTGTTAAATAAGCAAAAAAAAAAAGAAATAACAAGCACATACATTCACAAATATCCTAAAGCAAATGGACTACATTGACTTTAGACAATAATAATTTTTCAAAGGAATTGGTTGTGAAAGAGGGCTGAGCAAAGGAAAATCTCAGAAGATACCCAGAAATTCTCTCCCCTGAGAACTAAGAGATGGTATTTCTACCACCAGTTCTCACTCTAATCTGCACATGGGATCCCCTTGGGGGATGAAAGTGGGGATACCATGACCTAAAACCTAATCCAGTGAAGCTGGGGTATGGTTGGACTTCAGATCTTTTTAAATCTCTTTGAAAGTCATTTCAACTCTTATAATAGTTTAAGGGTAGGTGGGGAAGTTGGGGATGCTAAAGGGAATTTAGTGGTGTGAGAAAACTTCAGCTTAAACAACTAATGACCAGGTTTGGTCAATTTATAGAATGACATTATTTCATTTAAAATTATTAAAGGAACTCAACTATATTAAACAATAAAAGAAAGTTTAAGCACTGAGAAATTTCTGGTTTTAGCATCATTTTTTTTTCCTGAGCACTTTTCCACTTTCCTGATCCAAGCCTTAGAAAAGTATACCATTAGTTTTGTTTTCAAATATCATAATTTTTTTTTCTGAATAGTTTGCCAATAAAAAGCATGAACCAAAAGGTGGTCATTTATCAACAGCCCACATGACCTTTAAAGATTTGTAAGGCACACAAACATGTTCAATATTGCCTTGTATATTGAGAGATAAAATAACCAAGGTAATCATAAATAATGCACTATAAAATTTCATATCATAATTCCCTGGAGGCTGGTACTAAATATATTTTTAAGCCTCTAAATAATGTAGCTCAAGATTGACAAATAGTATTCATTTAATACATTTTAATATATAAATGAATCAATAAAACAAAAAGTATTTATAAGACTCAAAATTTTAAATGGATTTTAGGACAAAATTATAATAGCCCATTAAATGTGTTTCAAGTGCCTAGTATAATATCAAACAGATAAACTCTATAAATATAAACAGTTTACCTATTTAAAATATGTAGAATAGAGGTATGATTAGAGTAAGGGTAAAAGCAAATTATGAACTTTTCTGCCAATAGTTAATTATATAATTAAATTTTATTTTATCACATGCTTTCAGTCCTTAACAATTTAGCATTCTTCTGATACTCCAATAGACTTTAAAACAAAGTAGTATCTATCTGTTTAGCTATTATTGAGGCGGAAAAGCTTTTTCCGATTATTAGTGATTCAATAGGCAAATTAGATCCATGTATCAAGAAAATGAGCTGCTTGCTAGAAATAAGGAGCTGATTGATATCAGCTATTTTGGACACAAAGCAGAGAGAAAGTTATTTGTATAATAAAATAGGATTGATGGAGCCTTCTTCTTTAGAATTTACTTGGAGTTCTACAATCAGCAAGGTGAAGCAATTTATCCTATCAAGCTAAAAATAATGGTTGTGCAAAAAAATATTTTTATATATTTACTTTTACTCACTATTCACATATTTCTGAAGCTCTTACATGCGAAGGGAGTCTATGCCAGACTCAGAGCCGCACTCAGCAAGTAGTGCCAAGATCCCTTTGCCTCAGAAACAGGGCCTGGTGTAGAGCTGGGAATATAGGATAAAAGATGAGACATTAGCAGGAATTTTGTGAAAGAAATCACACCACATAGACAAGGCTAAAGTTGATCAGGAATAGAGTTTAGTTCACTACAAAAACACACTGAGGGGAACCTGGGGGTCACAGTCAGTTAAGCTTAAGCATCTGCCTTCAGCTCAGATCTTGTGTCCCACAGTCCTGGGATAGAGCCCCGCATCAGGCTCTCTGCTCAGTGGGGAGTCTGCTTCTCCCTCGGCTCCTCCACTTCTGCCCACCCCCACCTCTCTACCCTCGCTTGCATTCTTTCTAATGAATAAACAAAAATCTTTAAAAAAAGGTCTCTCTCTCTTTCTCTGTCCCTCTCCATTCCTTAATTTCTCTCTAAAATAAGCAAACAAATCTCACAAAAAGAAAAAAAAAAAAAACTATAAGAGACTACCTTAAACACACACACACACATGAACACTAGAGATGATCCTAGTTAAGTGCTTTGAAACTTTTCCTCCAGTAATCCCTCCAAGAGTTTCCTTAGCATTTCTTTTTTCTGTTTGCCATGTAGTCCAAGTTTGGTGTTTGCCTTCTCAGTATCACAACTAAGTTACTTCATAGAGTGGCCCCAAAAATCCAATCGCCCCATCCTTAGAGCCCACAGCTCCATCCTGTTATGTCTAAGCCTTTTTATAACTTTCCTGCAGTAATCCCAGAGTACCCAAAAGGCCTGGGTTTTTCCCATCTCCAAACCACCTGCGTGCCTCACTTCTCCTTGCCCTTGTAGCCTGTAGAAGGTAGAGCAAGACAGAAAGTAGATTCACCAGTGGCTACTTACAAGAAACTGAGTTCCATTAACCAAGAAGCCATATGGGATGGGAGACAGAACAGCTGGCTAAATTTAGACCAGGCTTGACGCTCAACCTCTACCTCTCGTTTGCTTGGCATCCTCTCTGTGTCTCTTTCTTGGTAAAGAAAACAAAAACAAAAACAAAAACTGGCATCATCCTTCCTCCCAGGGCACTGAAGAGATTAGGGAAGATAATATATAGAGAGCACTTTAAACCCTTCTAGACAATGCTCAACAAATGGTAGTGATGATGAGTTAATTTTCACTGTTTAAGCCTGTGTCACGTGGCCTAAATGTATTGTAAAGAAGAAAGAAGGGAAAAGATGAGGCCCCAGAGGTAGGCCTGTTCAGAAGGTTCTGATCTTGACTCATCCCCATTCAAATGGGGCATGAGCTGTGTATGTCTTCTCTGTCTAGATTCCAGCATAGAAACAGCATTCAACTGTTGAATGTGTTAATTTGAAAACCACCGATCTAATGAAAAAATAGCCCAAAGTGAAATTAGGGCCCCAATCATAGATCTGACTCTAGTGTTCAAGCAAGTTATTTAACTCCACCTTCTTAGTTAATCTGCTGGTGGGAATTAATAATGCTTGCCTCTGTTAGCCAACAGTCAGAGGGAAAAAATGGGAAGTGTACCTGCTGCAGTAGGAATGGAAATGAAGACATTCAAACTATATTTTACTTTCTTTATATAAAAATATTATTAAGTAAAATAAGTATAATAATACCTCTCACGGGGTAACTTTGAGAATTAAAAATACTACACTACTCTTGCACAGTGACTGACATAAAATAAATTGATAAATTATAGCTATTTTTTATTACTATTATTGAGGGACTTTAAAGACATTTTTGCCTCCCACATGAGAAATATGACAGAACAGCTGTGCACACAACATACAAGTTCCTTGAAATTAATAGAAAATGTTCACATCTCAACTTCAGGAGTCCATTGTGTTCTTGTTTGCTAAATGAGTACACCATGTGCAATGGGAATGAGTCAGCTCTGTCCAACCTTCCTTAGGATGTTATAAAATGTGGCATAATGTTAATTAGCAGCAGTCAGTGCTCTTGAAGACTCACACTGATGGGTTTCATCACAAGTGCATTACAAAATAAATAGGATGTCTATTTTTATCACCACGCCTTCAGAGTCATCAATTGTATAGAACCCTGCCTGCCAGTAAGAAACTCCCAAAGTAAACGATAGAATATTTCTTTACAGACCTTTCATTTGGTCAGCCTAAACATTTTACCACAAGTTTAGAGGACCTTTTTGAAAATTCCCCATCTTTTTTATGTAACTAGGTATGATGGTCTTTATTTTACAGCTTGAAAAACTAAGATGCCACGAAGTAAAGTGACTTTAACAAGGTCAATGATTAAGACAGAACTATAATCCAGGTTTCTTCCCACTACATGTCGTTACTTTCATATATCTCCAGTGCTCCAGGAAAATAAACTGCCTCAAAACCACCCACCATTTTTTCAAAAATGACAACAAACAATGCATCCAGATGGAGATAATACAACTGATTCTAGGAAGTTGATCCAGTCTTTCTATTAGTAATATGTAAGATGAAAATAACTTGCCATCTCCATTGAGTAACCTCTGTCACCACTAAACATAAGAACAAATATGTCAGAAAACTGACCCTATCTAAGTACGAAGGCAATAGGAAGAGTTTCAGAGGTCTGCATTCTAGGCTGTCTGGCTCTAATTATCTGTGTGACTTTGGATAAATTCCTTATGTCTCTAGAGTTCCAGTTTTATCATTTATAAAATAAAGGTGTTGGGTTAAATGTAGCTGGCAGAATGCCAAAGTTATCTTATTTGCTAATCAATAGTTGACTCATTGGAGGTATTCATCTCTTTAGCAATGGTTTATTAGCATGAACACTGAGCAGTAGAAAGGTAAGAGTGCTAAGGCTAATAAAATTTACAGTGGTGTTCTATACAATCAAATATGTAAACTATTCTCATGAGTAAGCTGCAATAAAATATATGGGTGCTCCAATGAGTGTCGCAGAGCCTTATCAAAGTTAAAATCAAAGATTAGGACACCTGTTCACTGGGCTAATTGAACTGTCCCATCACTGCAATTTTCTTACTATAAGAGTAACAAATTTTCCCTTTTGTGATCAGTGCATCCTGTGGGTCCTGAAAACTGAGGAGGAACAGCCACACCAAGATCATCCCATGCTTTGAAGATACCTCAGTAGTACGGGGGAGCCTACCCATCTGACCACTTTCTTCAGGAAGACAGAGGATTTGGGGGGCTGCCTTTCCTCATTTTCCACACAGGGTCCTCAAAATGCATTTTTAATGATTACGTTTCCTTCTTAAAGACTTTCCTTGAAATGTATTTAAATCTGATTTTATCTGACCCGTTCCAAAATATTGTGGGTTTTTTTTTCTTTTGTAATTGCCATTTAAAGTAATCAAAAATTCCTTAGGAAAGAAATTTCAACTTTCTATAACTTTTTTTCATACTTATTATTATTGTTTTATTTATTTCTTAATTTTTTTATTATGGCATGTTAGTCACCATACAGTACTTCATTAGTTTTCGATATAGTGTTCTATAACCTTGTAAATATGGAGCAAATATACCTCTTTATCTTGAATTTTGATGACTGTCCCTTTTAACGCTTTACTCACCTCAGGAGAAAGGAGTTATCTGATTTCTCAGAAGTTCCATGGAAAAGACCATTAAATGAAAAACAATCTGCCCTAGAGAAAGAAAGGTAATTTCAGATGACTAGAAAAGCAACCTTTTAGCCTTTGTTAAGAATTCAAAACAATTCATAATTTTACCACCACATACCATTTTATATACAACCTCAGAGCAGAACAAATTTTCAGAATTCTAGACTACTATTCTAAGAGTTTGAGAGGCAACTGTGAAGTCTTTAGTCTTTCCCTCAAAATTGTTCAAAATATGGGTTACTCCATAATATAGAAAGTATAACATCAAGGTTTTCTATGACCAGTCTAGTTTAAAAGATTCTGTCTCACTCTATAAATAAATAAACTTCTGCTTACCAGACCTTATAGGATCATGATGTCCACTGACCACAGGGTGAATGTCTTCCATTAGAAATACTCTAACCTTTCCACACAGTAACATAAAGAATTTATGCTGAAATAATAGACTAATAATTCTTTATCATATTTTTAAATTTTTTGGGAATATAAAAATCAGAAATGACATTTTTAGTTCATGCAGTTCTCTCCCTTTTATTATTGGTTTACTAATCTTGAATGGCTTACCCATACAAAATGAAGGTGTCTTAGTGCAATATAAATATACTAGGTGACTCTATACACTCCCCAAGTCTAAGCTAACATATCTATGCAGGTGACTCTTAAATCTACAATTCTACTTGTCTCTACTTTTTCTTTGATCTGTCTTCTGAACTCCAGACTTATATTTTCAGTTGACATATCCAAATGACATTTGAAATTCAACAGGCATAGCGCCTTTCCCTAATCATCTAAGAGAGACATTTTAGAGTTATTCCTTCCATGCCCCAAGTAATTCATCGGTCATCAAATTTTTAGAAGTATTCAAATGGTCAGGGGCACTTGGGTGCCTCAGTTGGTTAAGCATCAGACTCTTGATTTCAGCTCAGGTCATGATCTCCAGGTCATGCACTAGGCTTCATGCTGGGTATGGAGCCTGCTAAGATTCTCTATCTCCCTCTCCCTCTACTCTTACACCCATGCTTGCACACTCTCTCTCTTTCTAATTAATTAATTAATTAATATAAAAAATAAAAATGTTCAAACTGAAGCCTCTGAAACCAAACTGTTATTGCAGTCAACATAGGAGAGCAGGCCAGTATTTGGATTTTGATGTCAGAGCTGCATTGTTAATCACCACCCTGCCACTGCTCATCTCTGTAAAGCTTGGCTTTAACCAGATGATAGGGATAAGAAAACCTATCCCATATGGTTGTGTGAGGATTTATAAATGTTACACATGCAAGGAATTAGCATGATTCCCAGTTCAAAGTAAGATCATCATCATCTCTGTCTTTTCTATACTGTAATAATAGACTACGAGTAGTCTTTCTGCTTTCTCTCTTCTTTTATTCTCTCCTCCATAATTTACACTACTCCACAATGAAGGCATAATTGCAATATTCTTTTAATTAAAAGCTTCCTGGTTACCCAAGGAAAACACAACTTTGTATTGGAGAAACAAAGCTGCCATCACTATAATTTAATGGTCATTCTTGGCACCACAAACAATGATGAAATCTGAAATGCATTATCTCCTGATGAGATAAAATATGAGGAACTCTACATGTTTTATGTCAGAGCAAAAGAAATGTTTCATAGGAATCTACTCAAATCTGTAGGTATAACATACACATTATAGAAAATACAGGGTAACAAGCTGAACAACAACAAATCAGACAAAGTGAGAAGGTAGAACATGCATAATTGGGCTGGTCTATTTATCAAGTTAGTGACGCAAAAAAATAAGAGGAGAAAAAAGGGACTATTCTAAATTAAAAGAGGTCAAGGACTGCAGATGTAATAATGGTCCTGAATTGTATTCTGGTTTTGACAAACCAGCTATAAAGACATTTGGGGGACAATTGGAAATTTTCAATATAACCTGAATAATAGACACTGTTAAGGACTTATTATTAACTTTTAAATATTTGATAGTGTTATTTTTTACATAGAAAATGTTATTTTTTTTAGAGATGCTGACTAAATACTGAGATTCTTAATTGGAGAACCTGCCATAATCATTTTTTTTAAGATTTTTATTTGTTTATCTGAGAGAGAGAGAGAGAGAGAGCACGTGAGCAGGGGCAGGGAGGAGGGAGAAGCAGACTCCCCGTGGAGCAAGGAGTCCAATGTGGGGCTCAATTCCAGGACCCTGAAATCATGACCTAAGCCAAAGGCAGACACTTAACCAATTGAGCTACCCAGGTGCCCCCAAAATTATTTTTTAGAATTTAAATGTCATAATGATTTTTGTACTCCCCGCATGTTTGATGGAGGAAGGGAGAGAGGAAGGAGAAAAGAAGGAAGGAAGGAAGGAAGGAAGGAAGGAAGGAAGGAAGGAAGGAAGGAAGGAAGGGAGGGAGGGAGGAGGGAGACATAACTTCACATTGCAGGTTTTCCTTTTTATCACTAATTTGAGGCTTTTTGTTTTTTCCAGCTCTTCATATTCCTATCTTACATAACCACAAAAACATAGAACACAAATACTTTTTAAATTGGATATACCAGAGTTAGGACATTAAATTAAAGCATTGGGACTTTGAATGCTGAGATGGGGATCAGAGTAGCTCTAAAGAGCAAATAATTTGGGGGGGGGATAATCTTTTTTTTTCTCTTTTCCTTTTGTTTTTTAGAATAAAAGAATGACTAGCTGTGTGTAGTTTATGGACTTGCACAAGTCAACTTAGGCCTCAGTTTACTATTTTGTAAAATGAGGAGGTTGATAAGCCAAGAAGAGAAAGTCAAGTATCGCATGGTTTCAATTACTTGCAGTGCATGAGGGGTAAACTGGAGGACAGTGGGAGAAGGAAAGTAAATGGGAACTAGGGTAATTTAGGGAGGGAAACGAAACAACAGAGACTTTGGACACAGAAACAAACTGAGAGACTTGGAGGGAGGGGGGTGGAGGGATGGGAGAGCCTGGTGGTGGGTACTGGGGACACCTAAAGCATGGAGCACTGGGTGTGGGAATGGGGAATGAATCTTGGAACACTGGAAAAAAAAATTTAGTAACAATAAAAAAAAAATGAGGAGGTTGAATTAAGTGATCACTAAAATTCATTCCAGCTTTATTTAACACTTTATGGTTTTTGAGTTTCTCTATACCTACATTTAAAACACTCATTACTGCATAAAAAAAATTCATTATAATACTATTTCATAGGTAAAGAGAGGGGAAGATTGAGTGAAAGTGATGTTGCTTCTAGGCCCAGAAGGAAGAAACTGAGTGTTCACTACAGAATTCTTCTTATACCAGAGGAATCCCTTGTAACACTGCAGGTTGTTACCATTGCCTTTACTCTCTAAGCCCACCCCCAGTTTTTTTTCACCCCCAGTTTTTGACTAGTATTTTCCACCCACTATATCGTGAAACACTTCATGGCGCAAATATGGTAGACACACAGCTAAGGTGAACCACCAGGTTTCCAAGACAAGACAGCAGAGACTTCTTACCGTGTTCCCTAGGCCTTTATGAAACCATATCCAGGGAGCAATGAATTAAGATATTTACTGTGAAAGATAGGCAATTAAAGTTACTACAGAAACAGAATCATAAACACAGAGAACAAACTGGTGGTTGCTAGAGGGAAGGAAGAGGGAGGAGGGATAAAATAGGTGAAGGGGATTAAGTACAAACTCCCATTATAAAATAAGTCATGGGGATGAAAGTACAGCATAGAGAATATAGCTGATAATATTGTAATAACATTATATGGGGACAGATGGTGACTACACTTATCATGGTAAGTGTTGAGTAATGTATAGAATTGTTGAAACAATATGTTGGACAGCTAAAATTAATACAACATTGTATGTCAATTACATGTCAATAATAAAAAAATAATTTAAAAAATTTTAAGTAATACAAATAAAGTGACTGCAACATTAAGTTTGGTCACTGGGTTTTTGTTTGCTTTCCTTGAAGTTGTTTATTTGTTTTTTTTTGTATGTCTCTGTTTTGATCATACTTCCAGAAAGCAGCTGTTATTTACACAGAATCTTTGTTCTAGTAAAGTGAGGAGAATTCTGGCAAAATCTTGGTAACACTGGTATGATAGGTCTGCAGTGCAGTGAAATCTGTTCTGATAATATATGATATCTGTATTTGTAAGAATCCCTTGTTGAGAAAAGTCACATTTTTTTTAAATGGGGAAAAAATGACTAGAGGCAGGAGCAGTGTTTCCCAATGTGTGGTATGAGGTTTACCTACATAAGAATTATTTGAGAAACTCTGTAAAAAGGTAAATTCTGGAACCCTACTTCAGACCTGCTGCATCAGAATCCTTCATATGGGACTTGGAAATCCTGGTTTTTACCCATTACCCCAGATGATTCTAAGGTACTAGGTTAAAGAGCATCCAAACATAAGCAGAGGTTCCTATAGGAATTTCTGGAATAGGTGGTAAAAAAAATAACTCTTGTGTTATTAGTTTTTGGTTTTTTAAATAAATTGGTTACTCACTGCTAACAAAAACAAACCAAAATAATTTTTCCTTTGTTCTTTGATTCAAGTACTCATGATCTTAACTGTAGTACAGTGTCATCAGTACAGAAAAATAAAAGACTGACAAGACACCAGCTATTCTATAAAATGGATCTTGTTCCCATAATTCATATATATAAGCTTTCTTTTTCATCCTTGGGAGGTGTTAGTCCTAATACTTGCAAAACAACCAGTCATGATCAATGTGATGAAGCCATAATTAATATAATTCCACTATGTTGAATCAAATTTCTGTGATGAATAAGCATGCTTTAAGAGAAGAGCCTGTATTGTATCCAGTGTCTATCAAAAGACCATCAAATATCTTTATCTAACAATATAAATGTAGTAATATATTTTCTAGATCTTTGAATGTATTTAACATTACACAAATAGTCAAAAAATCTAGATTTTTACTAAAAATGTCTTTGTTTCCTAATCATGCTTTTAAGCCCTCTTTTTTTTTTTCTTTTTTTTTCTTTTTTTTTTTTAATGAGCAGGCTCCATACCCAGTGTGGAGCACAATGCAGGGCTTGAACTCACAACTCAAATTCAGAATTTTCCTTACACTCATACACTAGTACAGCAATTGCTTCCTTTGTATTCTAGTCCTTGGAGAACTGGAAGTTTTCATCATTCATTTTAATTAACTTGATAATACCTTTAATAAATTAAAGTATTACAACCTTCCCAATAATATTTACATTTTAGTGTCACTTATCTACAGAATTATTAATTATTGTTATTTGGGAGTGTTGTCTTAATTTTGGGCTCTCTCAGAAATGGACCCTGAGATAAAGATTTAAGTACCAATACTTGTTTTGGAGGCGATAGCAGGAAATTGTGGAGGAACAAGGAAGAGGAGTAGAAACAAATAAAGGATGAGTTACCAGACAATTTTCCTCTGTGGGTAAATATTGCCAAATCTCCGTGGGGAAGTCTGGGTACCAATGGAACAGACCTCAAAGTGGAACAGGATCTGGGTTATTTTTACACTAACCACCACCTACGGGCTACTCTCAAAGGAATGTTAATTCTTTGACACTGTTAGTCTGCCACACAACTGACACAGTTGATTTAGAGAAAGCCTCAGACAGAGATATATGAGGGTTGGCAGTTGGAAGTTGGGCCAATATGGCCAAAAGTTGAAGGACAAGGGGAATGGATGGCACCATTGGCAATATCCACTACAGAGAGAGAGCATAAATTGAAGACATTTTGAAAGAAACAATTATTTTAGTCACTCATTATCCTCCTTCTGACCCCACTTACATAAATAACTCCTTACATATAACTTTCTTCAGGTATACTTTACAAAATTAAAGTCAGAATGTGCATATTAAATTTATAGTCTAATTGTCACATAATAATTTATCGTCGATTTTCATATATCTACATGTTCAGAAATTTCAATATAAAGGTGACATCATATTCTTACCTACATTAATACTTTACTATTCATTTCTTCTGACTCCTCAGCTCCCAGAACCAACTGGGAGCCAGGCACCATGCTCAGGGTCTGAGGAAAGATACAGAAATGACTTTGAACGTTTTGAAGAATGGACCACCATATACACAAATGTGTACTAAGTTCAATGTTAGAAATAGTTCAAATGAAAGAGATTACCCAGAAGACAGTAGTTAATTGAAGGCCATCAGTGAAGGCCCAAACTGCCTTCTTTAGGTTCTGAAAGACACATGGATGAGTATAAAGCTGTGAGGGCACGGCAGGCAGCAGAAAGAGCCTGTGTAAAAGACTGAGGGCCGAGGGCTCACTACTGTTACAGTGTGTACAAAAAAAGAATATGAATACTTTATTTGACAGGTCTCCTTCTATTGTATTTTTAAATTATTTCCTCACTTTGTTGTTCCAAATAATATTGCAATGAATATCTCTATGCTTCCAGATTTTTCTTTCCCTTAGATGGTTTTTTAAATATGAACTTCTGAACTGGAATGACTCGATCAAAAGAAATGTTCTCTTATCAGGAGATATGTCTTTTTATTTACACTGCAGTGTAAATAAGGGAATTTGTATTTAATTTAAATTCAATTAGCCAACATATGGTACATCAGTTTCAGATGTAGTGTTCAATAACTTATCAGTTGCATATAACACCCAGTGCTCATCATCACATGCCCTTCTTAATGCCCATCACCCAGTTACCCCAGCTCCTCCCCCTCCTCCCCTTTAGCAACCCACAGTTTGTTTCCTATAGCTGAGTCTCATTGTTTTTCTCCCTCTCTGATGATTTTCCATTCAGCGTTCCCTCCCTTCCCCTATGATCCTCTGCACTGTTTCTTATATTCCACATATGAGTGAAACCATATGATAATTCTTTCTCTGATTGACTTGTTGGGGGAATTTTAAGCAAAATGATCCAGTGGCTTAAAGAATGTAATGCCAATGTAGGACAGAACCTGCAGAGAGGGACTCCTCCTTTCTTTCTCTTCTGTCTGGGCTCTTTGCCTTTTCCTGCAAGTTTCTAGTGTGTGGTTCAGCTGTAGGGCCATGTGCTTGATGACTCCATTCTGTCTGAAGGTGGTAAACAGAGCAGGACACCAGAGTTAAGACTATAAGTCATCTTGGGCTATGACAGAGCTCTATTTTAAACTGCTTCTTTTTCAAAGAAGGAAAATCACTATATTATATAGATTAAATTGAGCAGGCAACTAGAAAGCCAGTCATTGCCTTCTGTTTAAAAAAAAAAAAAGATTTTAAATGACTTTCCAGACTATTTCAATTATTTGTATTTTTATTTCTAAATATTTTAACCAATATTTTTATGAAATGAGTTGCAAGGTATTCTTTCTACTCATCAAATGTTCAAAGTAAAAGAAAGATGGTTAACAAGAGAAAGAAAAAAGCCTCCTAAACCCTTTATCAATAGTTTTTACACAAATACTGGAAAGCAGTTTGGAGCTAATTACTTTTTAAATTATACAACAAGTCAGATATAAAATTTGTGTTAAATTCAGAGTCACTAGCCATCAGGGAAATTCAAATCAAAACCACACTGAGATACCACCTTACACCAGTCAGAATGGCCAAAATTAACAAGACAGGAAACAACAAGTGTTGGAGAGGCTGCGGAGAAAGGGGAACCCTCCTACACTGTTGGTGGGAATGTAAACTGGTGCAGCCGCTTTGGAAAACACTGTGGAGATTCCTTTAAAAATTAAAAATAGAGCTACCCTATGACCCTGCAATTGCACTACTGGGCATTTACTCCAAAGATACAGATGTAGTGAAAAGAAGGGCCATATGTACCCCAATGTTCATTGCAGCAATGGCCACAATCGCCAAACTGTGGAAAGAGCCAAGGTGCCCATCATCAGATGAATGGATAAAGAAGATGTGGTACATATATACAATGGAGTACTATGCCTCCATCAGCAAGGATGAATACCCAACTTTTGTAGCAACATGGACTGGACTAGAAGAGATTATGCTGAGTGAAATAAGCCAAGTAGAAAAAGTCAAGTATCACATGGCTTCACTTACTTGCGGTGCATAAGGGGGTAATGTAGAGGACAGTGGGAGAAGGAAAGTAAATGGGAAGTAGGGTAATCCAGGGAGAGAAACGAAACAACAGAGACTTTGGACACAGAAACAAACTGAGGGACTTGGAGGGAGGGAGGTGGAGGGATGGGAGAGCCTGGTGGTGGGTACTGGGGGCACCTATTGCGTGGAGCACTGGGTGAGGGGAATGGGGAATAAATCTTGGAACACTGAGAAAAAAATTTAAGTAACAATAAAAAAAATTTGTGTTAAAGTCTAAAAAGAAGAATAATTTAAAGCAATATTCACCAAAATTGTAGCGTAAACCTATTATTGAAGTTTTAACTTAAATACTGAAAAAAAACATGATATATTTATCTATACACTTATTTCCTTTACAGAATTCAAGACTCAATACTTGATTTAGTTTATTAGTCAAATACAAAGAAATAAAATCGAGTAAATAATCCTGATTCACACACAATTCCTGGATTTTGCACACAGTATTTTTTTTTTTTACTTTCCTGTTTTCGAATTTCTGGATCAGCTGCACACATGAATCCTTATTGCTTCAGATGAAATTGCTTCAGACCATTTCCTAAATGAAATTATGTAATATCTCTCACTCCTTTGATTTCTTTTTTTTTTTTTACATCACGATTTCTTTTCAAAGTAGAGTAAGAAAAATGTAACATAGAAAATGTTTCCACGTAGGTTTATCTATCCAGCTTCTATCTAGGGATAAAATTTTATTTTGGGCCATCTGCTCCTTACTTAAGCAGAGTTATTTTAAAAGAGGAGATAGGAAGTGTTAACTTCTAAATCTCTCTCTCTCTTATTTTATTTAAACATGCTCCTTGAGACAGAGAATCTCCATACTCACTCCTGGCTACCCGCTGGCAGCAGCCTATATCTGGCACAATTCAAATCCATTAAAATGATGCAATTTGGGGTCCTCAAAATTGGTGCCACCATGTGATAACTAATTCTTACTAAGGTGTTGAAGGTTATGGAGGCACTCAGCTGGCTCAGTCAGTGGAGCATGTGACTCTTGATCTCGGGGTTGTGAAGTAGAACCCCACCTTGGGTGTAGAGATGACTTAAAAAAATAAGCAAAAATTTAAGGTTTTTAATGGCTTAATGTAATCAGTTTCTATACTAGAAAGAGTATCACATTTGGAATCAGTATATACCTGATAATCTTGCTCCATCACTCACTCAGTTATCTGAACCTCCACTTTAACAGTGCAGTTTAACATTATTGAGCGCCTAGTATGTGCCATTACTCTAGGTACTGGGGATACAAAAATAATTGAGAAAGACGTGGTCAATGCTCTCAAGCAGTTTGCCAATACTGAATGAAATGTAAGAGTGAAAAAAAACCATTTCAATACAATGTCATATGTAGAAATAGATTCTGCAGGGAAGGAATGGAACACTGATCATCTTTTGGAATTTTTTTTCCTTTTCCCCAAAATGTTAAACTTTGGTAAATACCTCTCAGAAAAGATAAGTTCCTCTCTTGCTGGAACTGGAAAGTCTTTTTACTTTTTCTCTTTAAATCTTATTAGTCCTAGTTTAAAGATAATAGGTGAAGGAATTAGAAACAAAACAAAAACACTATGCATCCTTAGGGATGTCACTGCTGATTTATAAAAGATTTATAATACCTGTGTTAATAAAGTAATTGCTATTTGGGGTGTATCTCGAAAGTAAGTGGATAAGATGTAGTCTAACTATTAAAAACAAACGGAGACATTGGATCCCTGACTTATTTACAAGTGAAAAAAATAGAGGTTGGAGATGTCAAGTGGTTTGTCCAAGGCCACAGTGAGTGAGAGGCAAAGAGGACCCAAAACTAAGTCTCTTGACTTTCATTTATTCTCTCGTTCATTCCTTTAATGAGCACTTACAGAGTATGACTACATACAAACTGAGCAAAGCACTGCAGGGAGTCCCAGCACGCATGAGACAGGCTCTCTGCTCCTTCTTCCACTATTTAATGATAAATATCAACTGCATTTATGACTGAAAAATTAGTTTGGAGAGACCTTAATTATCTGAAGAGATGAGATGAACAAAATTTAAAAGTCTGAATAATTAGGAAGATGAAGTATGAAAGGTGACGTGAGTCCTCAGAGTAATACAATTGATAAGCCATCAAATGTGGTAAAAGCTAATGAATATTTACGCTCAAATCAAAATCATAGCTCGGTTGAGTGAGGATGGGTGACCCGAACTGTGCCTTTGATCTTACTCTCAGGGACAGAGAAGAGAGAGAAAAGCAGCAGCAGGGAAACAGCTTTCTAAATAAAAGATTAAAAAGGAAAAGCTAAGGTAGAAAAGTTGCTCCTGTTCACTGACAAAAAAGAGGATGGGAGCTGTATCTTATGGGCCTTCTATGTCCAAGTCTTACTTCTTCAGAACCCAACTACAATGGAATAGTTTTAGAATTCCTGTTGAAATCCCTTTAGGTTAAAGGTGGGGGGAGAGTATATGGAGGGACGGCTGGGTGGCTCAGTTGGTTGAGCATCTGACTCTTGATTTAGACTCAGGTCATGATCTCAGAGTCATGAGATCAAACCCTACATTGGGTTCTGCACTGGGCATGGAACCTGCTTTATATTCTTTCTCTACACCCCCTCAAACCACTTCATGCACACTCCCTCTTTCTTAAAAAAAATAAAATAAAAAGAAAGGATAAAAAGAAAGAAAAAGTATTCTCTGTGAATATTTTATCATGTGTTTATTGAACTGTTCCTGGATGTGATTCAGTGGGTTTAACCGTCAGATAAAGCTGGTGTGAGTCTCAGTAATAACTATCTTTCAACTCTAACAAACGGAATTCCAGTGGTAAAGCCACACTGAAAGGTGTGTTTGTTGCTCTTTGTATCTTTGGCTATAGGAACTCTTTTTCTTTATTTAAATTCCAGTTAGTTCATATAGAGTATAATATTAGTTTCAGATGTACAATTTAGTGATCCAACACCTACAACACTCACAAGTGCATGCCTTAATCCCCATCACCTATTTCATCCATCCCCTACCTGCCTCCCCATTGGTAAGCATCAGTTTGTTCTTTATAGTTATGTGTTTGGTTCTTGGTTTTTCTCTTTTCTTCCCTATGATCATTTGCTTTGCTTGTAAGTTCTACATATGAGTGAAATCATATGGTATTTGTCTTTCTCTGACTAACGTATTTTGCTCCACATTGTTGCCAATAGCAAGATTTCATTCTTTTTATGGCTGAGTCCATTGTATGTATGTGTGTGTAATATTCCATCATGTGTGTGTATGTGGGTGTAATATACATACATACATACATACATACACACATACATACATACATACATATACCGCAACTCCACGACTTCTTTATCCAGTCATCAGTCAATGGATATTTGGGCTCCTTCCATCATTTGGCTGTTGTAGATAAAGCTGCTTTAAACATCAGCCTGTGTGTATGCCTTCAAATTAGTATTTGCATATTCTTGGGGTAAGTACCTAGTAGTGCAATTGCTGGTTCAGTTATTAGAATTCTTACAAGAACTTCCCCTCTGGTCGTTGTCCTTTTGATATAGAACATTCCCAACTGCCTGCTGGGCCATTGGTTTCTACAGATCCCAGATATTGTAAATTTGGAAGTCGCCATTTCTCATCCTTTTTCTATTTAAATCTCCTTTGAAGAATATGGTCATTTCACTACTCTACACTGCTAAATTTTGTTGTGATTAAATAGATAAAATAAAATAAAAACCACCCTAGTTATAGTAAACACCAGTCAATGTCTCTAGTTCCCTTTAAACATAAAGGAAGTTCATGTTTGTTGTATACTATTCATGACATGAGAAAATAGCCTAGGAGAGAAGTAAGCGCCACACATGTACCCAATTTTGTGTGAATTCCTCCTTTGCCAGGAAGAGTATTAATATACCTATCTTGTTTTCTCAGGGAACTTGTACCTGAAAGGGGAAATAAGCAAAATCTGACTTGTTAATCCTTCCATGATGCAAATGGAAAGAGCATGACAATATTAATTCCATTTTTTTTAAAAATGCCCTCTGGTTAATAATGCTTTCATTTTTTCAATGCACTGCAGAAGAGAAAGAAGCGTTGTTGTCAGCCTCTTCGGGGAAGAAAAAACGTTGCCTGGAATAAAACTGCAATGAAACTCATCCACAGCTGTAAGGATATTTATAGAAAGTTCATGCCCAGAAGCAGGTTTTCAAAATGAGGGTGTGGATTTTCAGGGTAGCCAAAACATGTCCAGTGCACTTTTGCAAGTTGCACCAAATTCAATGAACATATTTGGGCTATAAATCATACACAAAGAGTAATGGCAACATTTCGACTTTATCTTCACCCAAATATCTGATGAAATCAAGAATGGGACAAGTGCACATTCTTTATTTATTTTCTGGGTTTGGAAGATTTTTGTTATTTTAATTTTTTTTGTTTAAACTGGTGCTTGGGAACCTCTTATGAGTTCAGCAATCGGTCAAGTACTGGGCTGGAAGAAGCTGTCTTGGGCTCTCTTTCCTGACAAGTTTAGTTCCTCAGATTACATACATTCTGTGCATGCAAAAGCTGCCTGAGAAAGGGCACTAGTGGCTGAGCACAGAGCAGATTGGGTAACCCACCAAAATAGAAGTTCAGCAGACAGAGTCTTCAGGGGTGACTGATTGCTGCTGCACCTGGCCCCACTCACGACCTTATAACAGGAATACTGTGAAGAATTTAAGCTACGATAGAGCAGTCAGGCAAATATCATTGCCTTCTTAAATATCCTACATAGTTACATATATGAATGAGAAAGGAACTCCCCTGACCCCCCAGGCCACTATAGGTGTTGTCCCTTGCTCAGCAGTATAGCTCAGGGGAAACGTCCCTTATATTAACTTCATTGTCATAAATTCAGCTTGGAATGTGGGATTCACATCATGCAGTGACGTCAGGCAGATGAATTCGAATTCTGAATTCAACCTCATTCTTACTGGCCATGCAACTTTGAACAAGGTACTTGAACTCACAGAGTCATTGTCTCATCTGCAGTTCAGTTCGTACCATTTGATTCAATAAATATGGATGAAATACAGCATTCTGCGCTAGGCCTGGGGAAATATAAGGGATAGAGCGGACACAGACCAGCCTTGGCAAGACAATGGCAGTCGCAGGAGGCTGCTGAATTCTCACAGCACGTTCTGAGGGCTTGAAGGCAAGTTGCCTGGGTCTCATGACTTTCCAAGGCCAGGGATAGTTTTGCTGCTTATAACCCATGGTGGGCCATGAGGCAAGGAGGACTCATGTGGCATTTTCCCAGCCCTTGGGAGAGACTGGTTGTTCTCCAGCTGCGGATGTCCCTGAGACAGCACAAAAGAAACCGTGCCAGGGCCTCTTGCCAAGTTTGGAAAAACTCAGATCTGGATTCCTCCTCTAGAAACCACAACACATTTCTCTTTTGAATAGAAGAAAAGAAAAAGAAAGGGGACCTGAGGGAGAGGGAACTTAACAAGTAAACAGAGGGGAATCTTCCCCTTTGGATGTTGAGGAAGGAAGTGTAGCAAATCACCCCAGAGAGAGAGAGAGAGAAGTAGAGAGGAGAGAACATACTGGCAGGCAAGGGCCCCGGGATTTTCTCTGACACAGGCCCCTTGTGGAACACTGAGTCACTGTCTTCTTATTTGTGCAAACATAGAATTGGGCCAGATTATTGCTCAGGTTCCTAAAAACCTTGACTTGATCCCAAACTGTACCATTGCCCAGCCTCCAGTATCTCACAACAAATGGTGGTTCTAACATGTGATCTTGCCAAATGAAATAACAAGAAGGCCATAGTGGAGGTCTGCTGGATAGAAGAGCATCACCAACCCTATCAGAAATGAAGCCTGCTACATTCTGGAATAAGAAACCCCCGAGTTTTCTCCTGCTATGTCTTCCTAAAAAAAAAATGCTTTCCTTTGGAATTAGCCCCACTTTCTTCCACCAGGTCTATCACAGGGATCTTGTAGCTTGCTTGGCTCTAGGGGAACAGACCTGAAGATGCCTTGGGGAGTCTGTGAACCCAGCGCCCAGTGCTCTCAGGGAAGCTTGATTGGGCTCATTCAGGACTCTTATGATAAAAAGTCATATGAATAGGATGCCTGGGTGGCTCAGTGGGTTAAAGCCTCTGCCTTTGGCTCAGGTCATGATCTCAGGGTCCTGGGATCGAGGCCCGCGTTGGGCTCTTTGTTCGGCAGGGAGCCTGCTTCCTCCTGCCTCTCTGCCTAGTTGTGACCTTTCTCTCTGTCAAATAAATAGATAAAATCTTTAAAAAAAAGAAAAAAGAAAAAAAGAAAGTCACGTGGATAAATTACCCCCAAAGCAGATAATATAGATTTTCGGGCTGAGGTGAGTGAGATTCTGGTAATATTTTCACTGCCCCTGAGGATGTTATATGACCATATGCCTTTTCACCTAAAGAGACCAAGGATTAAGGGTGAAGGAGGAGTTTCTCATACATACTGAAAGCCCAGTGATGAGTACACATTTATCATTATAGGCAGGATTAAACCCCAGGGACAGGGAGGAAGATAAACAAGTAAGAACCAGTTACCTGGGTTCAAATCCTACTTTGGTTTCTGCAGGCTTTTGAACAAACAACTTTGACACCTTTAATTTCCTCTCTGCCTCTCAGGATTGTTGGGACCATAGCAATAATAATAATTAAGGCTCTTCACAAATATTCTGAGGTGGATTTTTCTTCTTTTCAGTCACATGTTAAGATTGTACTTCCCCTTTCCCTCCGCTTCCCCACCAAATACAGGATGTGACTTGATTTGCTAATGGAAAGTGAGCAAAAGCACATATCATGTCATCTCTGAGCAGAAGTTCAAGAAGCTGTAAACAATTCTTTGTGAGTTGCTATGCACTCTTTGTCTCTGCCTGGAGACCAGCAATGATTCCATAGTGACTGTCAGCTTGAGTCCCAGAGTCCACAGCTTGACCTCCAATGGTCATGTAGCTTGACCTTTTGCTTTTGGCCCCTGATATTTGGGGATAATTGCAATAGCAGGATAACTTAACCGACATATTCTTAACAGAGGCAATAATGATGAAAATTGGTTTTGGGGTTGTGAAAAAAATATACAATTTTCTATGGCCTCCAAAGGGCCACAGTATATAAACAGCCATACAATATACTTGTGGTATTTAAATTTCATAAGGGAAAGGGGTGGGTAGGCATTTGGGGAAAAAAAATTCTAAAAGCCTCCTTAAAGGTGGAATAATGAAAAAAAGCTTGAGAAATACCGAAGTCTGTTCTGATCAGTAGAGCAGCATGTGAATTTTAGATTGCTTCATTTTTTCTTAAAAGAGACTTAGAAAGGGTGCTATGTAATATACCATATGTTTTATTTCTCCTGTTTATTATCTTCCTACTTGACTACATAAAGGTCAAGAGTTTTCCCTACTTTGTTAATTACTAAATCCCTAGTGCCTAAAATAGCCTTAACACACATAGTAGGTGCCCATTAAATATTTGTTGAATCAATGAATAAACAATTGAGACAGAAATGACCCCAATTCTCTAAGCTTCCAAGCTTACTGGGAAGTTAGTTACATGCTCATGTCAATAGAGCAGTCCATGGCTGAAGTACATGGGAGAGAAAATTTACCCAGATTTGGGAAGGCAGAGAGGTCTCGTGGGAGGAAATCATATATAGTATGTGGCTGAGAAGATAGATCAACAAAAAGCAAAACATAACAGTTGAGATTAAATTAATTCAGGAAAAAGAGAAAAGACTATTTCAGGCCAAAAGAGTAGTATAAAGATTGCTCGGTGGCAGCAGATGAGTTGAATTTCGTCAACAGAGATCTTTTATTTGCCCACATGTCTCACATTTTAAAAAGCAGAATTTATATTAGAAAACTATAAATCCAGTTTTTCTGAAAATTCAAAAGGAACCTATTAAACCCTGATAAATGAAAGACACGAAGGCACATTTAAGGTATTGAAAATGTGCCGTGGCTAAAACATAACCTAACATGGACAGCGGGGCTGTAAAATGTCCAAATCTTGAAGACCTTTGAATGCCATCTTAAGGAGTTTGAACTTTATCTTAAGAACAACAAAGAGCCATTGAAGTGGTTTAAGCAAGTAAGTGATTCACTTATGTTTGTATTCAAGGAGGATCACTCTGGTGGAAGTATGAAGAATGGACTGAAGTTGCACAAGATCAGAGGTTAAGTGACCAATACAAAGATAAAGGCAGGAATCCATGCAACAGGATATTGAGACTGATGAGTAAGCGGTACTGATGGGAGAGGTTCTAGAGGCATCTATTCTCCTTTAGCATCTCCTTTAGCATTATGCCCAATAAGACACCCCCATAGATCCCTTTGCACAGACTTGTCAATTTTCTAGACCAACGTACTAGTCCTGAACTCTCTTCCTTCATGTTGTTCATTAGGTAAGAAAAATAATTCTACTTTTTATCAATACGCATTCAATAGGGGCACCTGGCGGTTCAGATGGTTAAGTCCCTGCCTTCAGTTCAGGTTATGATCCCAGGGTCCTGGGATTGAGCCCCACTTTGGGCTCCCTTCTCAGTAGGGAGCCTGCGTCTCCCTCTCCCTCTCCTCTTCCCCTGCTTGTGCTCTCTCTCTCTATGTCAAATAAATAAATAAAATATTTTTTTAAAATATGTATTCAATAAAATGAATCTGTCAGGAGACAAAAGTAACAGAATTCAGTAGAATAGGATGTGTGCTTACCTTTTAGAGTAGTAAGGGTTTAGGATGTGGAGTACCTAGCATTGTCCAAAATAGAGGCAGGAAGCTAATATTAATCCCTTCCCTCTTCTTTCTTCTTGTTCCTAATTAGAAGTAAGCACTTTTAGATCAGAAACCAAAAATTCTGGTCTTCCTTTTGCATTTATTTAATAACTAGCATGTGAAAAATATCTTACACATTATACACAGTAAGCGTTTGGTACTTGTTGTGGCTGATCCACTAGGGGTTTTAATGGGTGTTTAAACATTACTTAGATATAGGGAAAGCAGTGTTTATAGCAAATGTATCAGACAGACACATACAAAAAAAATCCCAACTGGATTATTCAGGCTGATGTTGCTACAGAAGATAATTGTACCAGGAGATTCTTCATTCTATTTTATTCAGCTCTTCTAACAATTTGATCACTTTTGACTCAGTCATGGTGAAAGCAGAAATAAAATTCCTTTTTGAAGATTTTATTTTGATAAGATAATGTCTGGGTAATCTCTGATAATTTAAGAGAATATAAAAAATAGGAAGCAAAAATGAGAAAAGCACTAAGAAATAGCAAAGTTAACAATAAATTGTATGTTCTTCTCTTTCAAGGCAGTTATTTTATGTAAAGAGTGATAAAGATTGCTTAGGCAAATTTGTCCTGAACTTTTTAATGCCTGCTGAAAATAAAGTGAAAGTGAAGCAAAAATTAGTTAAAACGAAGTTATAAATATGATCTCAATCTGTTGGGAAAACAATGATATATCTATGTACATATCAAGGAAAGCCATACAAGAGGACTGCAAGGAAATGCACTAGGGAGTAGCATGTATTATGACGGAATGGCATCATAGTTGTATGGGATTCAGAATATATTTCTAAGTTTCTTGTGAGAGCATGGACAACGTTGGATTACTTTTATAATCAAGAAAACAGATACTTATTGGAAAGCTTTTTATACAACATTCCTTTGACTTCACAGAGTTGTATATGGGTCTATAACTGGCCTTGGAAAGTTGTTAGGGTGGCTCCTATCACCGTTGATATTGACCCTCTCTTTACAGGAGTATGAAGGGGAAAAAACAGGAGGTAGGAAGGAGGGACCACAGTAAAGGGGACAAGAACGAAAACAGGGACAGAAGGCACCCAACAAGATTAACTTTTAAAATGTATATGAATAAATCACAAATGCTTTGAGTTTGAAATCATAAAATTATCTTCATATATACAAATTCATTACACACAATAAAAGAGAATTATATTGTAAACAAACACATGAGGAACAGAGTCTGTGCATCATCTTGCCACACTAAGTAGTACTTGAATGCCCTTTAGTAACTGGCGAGATCTAGTCAAATATAAATAAAGTGTACTAGAATGTCTTCAAACCAAAGTTCATTTATCTCAACTGGATGGGCAATTCTGTTTAGTAAAACTATACCCTTTGCTGTTAGCTAGTCATATTTACCAGAGAAAAATACACTAACTGAAAAAATAAATGGACCTCTAAAAAGAAATATGATCTTTCAAGCAGATCCAGTGAAATGTATTAGATTCATGTATATTTATTTTTGTCTTTGGGCACAATGATTTGACAATTTATTACTTGTAAAGAATAAAAGTACTCCTCAAGTGGAAATAAACTCAATAAATATTAATTCAGGAGCAAAATTTTGGGCCTAAAAAAAAGAGCTAAGTACATTTTCTTTCCTTAGGTGATAAAATAAGAATCAAAGAAAGGACATTGTGTCATGAACCTTCGGGAGAAAGAATTAAGTTGACAGGATGTGTTTTTTTTCCTTTTAATAAGATTTTTTTTATTTATTTATTTATTTTTTTAATTTATCAGAGAGAGCGAGGGAGCACAAGCAAAGGGGGAGCAGCAAGCAGAGGGAGAAGAAGGTTCCCTGCTGGGCATGGAGCCTAATGTGGGACTTGATTCCAGGATCCTGGGATCATGACCTGAGCCGAGGGCAGACGCTTAACCAACTGAGCCACCCAGTCATCCCTGGTCTGACATTTCTCGGAAGTTTGCTTTTTATCTTCCCCTCCCCAAAAAAGCCATGCTAGGGAAATGAGCTAAGAAAGCCAACTGTTCTGTATATGGCAATAGTGGGATGGCCTTGCAGTGTGGAAAGCAGGAGCCTCAGAACGTCAGGAGAGTACCCAGGAGTTACAAAAGCAAAGCTGAAACCAAAAGTAGGGTGATAACATGAAAGGAGAATAGAAAGGACAACTGTCAAAGAGGCAGCATAAAATCAGATACTATCGAACTTTACCACCAGAAGAAGAAAGAAAAGGCTTATCTGGATGACAAATGACAAACTGTGATATCCAAAAAGAAATGGGGAAGAGAGGAACTTATGTTCTCATGGGAATATCTAGATGGTTCCCAGATATGCTTATTGTAAGTAGGGCCATTTGATCACTACGTTCTTCCCTCTGTGCTTGGCAAAAAGGACAGAAGTCTTGTTTCTAGTTTCCATCTGATTTCCCTTTCTGCAACAATATACCAAGTTGTTTATATCCAGGAGTAGGAAAAAAAAAAAACCCTAAGAGTAAAAACAAACAGGTAATTTATTTGAAAAGCAGAAAAAAAAAAAAAAACCCTAAGAGTAAAAACAAACAGGTAATTTATTTGAAAAGCAGAATTACAAATTTATTTGTAATTCTAGGGGTTAAGCCATTTTGACTGCTAACAGAATAATTTTCCTGAACACTATGATGAAAAATGAAATGTACAGAAAACCATACTTTAAACATTGAGATTGTAGCAAATCTTCCTCTTGGTAAGAACTTTTATTTTAAAGCAACGCTGATCTCCTTTTGTTCTAGGTCATCCCAAAAAATTCCCATTGAAAATGACTAAACTGTTGCTATCACCAAAATGGCTTTCATTCTGTGACATTATTTTGTTTCCACCTCAAACAGCATCCTGCAATTCGTTTCTGGTACTAACCACCCCTCATGTTAAGGGCACAGTCCTCCATAACATAAGGTGGCTCCCACCCCAGATGCCAGTCAGTTTCAGGGTCCCCAGGCTATCGGAATGCCTGATTAACTGGCTACAAATCTGGGGACTCATAGCCCCCTCAGGTTTGATAATTCACTAGAAGGACTGACAGAACTCAGGAAAGTAGTGGTATTTACTATCACAGTTTATTATGAAGGATACAGAGGACTAACCAAATGAAAAGACCTGGAGGATGAGTTCTGGAAATATCCCAAATGCAAAGTTTCTGTGCCTTCTCCTTATTGAATCAGGACCCATCACCCTCCAGCCCAGCAATGTGTTGTGTTCACCAAAATGGAAGGTCCTGATGAACTAAACCACAAGTGGCCAGAACAAAAAGCACATGGCTCGGTGTACTGGGAGATGATCCTGGAGAGCTGATTGAGGCCATACTATGGATGGGGTTGGGAGGGGGCTTTAAATTCTGTGCCGAGGAGTTTGAATATTATTCTTCAGATAATGGAAAACCACTGAAAATTTTTGAAGAAGAGCACTTTCCTCTTCTGTAGGTCTTTTAAGGTTTGCAGACAAAAATGAAACCAATTGGACTATTGAAATAATCCAGACAACAAATGACAAGGAACCATGGCACTAAACTGTGCAGGAATACCAGAAAAAAGAATGCTGGAAATTCATGGATCATGGAGGCAGAAACAGGAGAAGTTGAAGATGATTTCCAAATGTCTAGCGTGCCTCACTAGGAATATGGTATCACTAAAAGAAATGAGGAAATGTCCTAGGCTTCTCAGGCTGCTATAATAAAATACCATACACTGGATAGCTTAGACAACAGATATTTATTTCTCACAGTTCTGGAGGCTGGCACGTCCAGGATTAAGGTGCCAGCCAGTTCCATTTCAATGAGGCCCATCTTTCTGGCTTGCAAACAGCTGTCTTCTTGCTGTGTCCTCACATGGAACAGAGAGGAGGGAAGCAACTTCCTTCATTCAGGAACAGTCTCATTTCCCATATTTGAAAACATGGTGCCAAAATTACCCCAAGCATCCTCAACTATGATTCGCCAAGTAGCCCTGACTTGACTCCTGCCTCTTTTTACAGCATCATTTGTTGTCACTCCTTCTCACTCTTTTCACTCAATCACACTAAGATACAGTGTGAGATACTCACACAAACGAGTCACAGTACTTTCAGGTTCCTGTTCTCACTCATGCCAGTCCCTGTCTGGAATGCTCTTTTGATATCCAATTTTTTTCCTCTTAATGATGCCCATCTTCCAAGGTTCAGTTCCGGTTGTCATCTCTTCATAAAGCTTTATGGGGACGTATTTCACAGGCCACCCTGGGATGCCATCATAGGACAGAGTGTGTCACTCATCCATTAGTCTGCCTTTTCCATGAGACTGTCAGTTCTTGGCAACAGGGATTCTGTTTATTCTGCTCTCTACCTCTAACACCTAATTGAATTGGCATTTGACTGCAGCCAAAAAAAATTTTTTTTAATTTCTTAAGCATGGTCAGTTAATTAACTGACTTCTCAGTACTCAAACAAACATTCATGGGTGATTAATGTGCAAAATCACACCTCCAGTGTTCTGCCTTTCTTTCCCACGTGCTGCACTTGTTATTTAAATGTCCATTTGAAAGGGCCAATGCCTAGACTGGCCAAAATAGGCAAAAACAAAAATTCTAAATGTATTTCCTCTCAAGAAACCTAATCTATTTTTAAAACAAACTTGTGGACACTACCTGGAGAACAGAGTAGAATAAACTGTCTTTCATTAATCACCTCACTAGGCTGATTCTTTGGAAGAACATGGAAGGTTTGTTTGAAGTGAAAATACTAGAAAATGAGAAATGGAAAAATTATATGGACATGGATACAGAAGTAAAGGATGCTGAACATTAAAAGGTATAATTCAAATTTGGCACAAAAACATGAATATGCCACGTTTCTGAAAGAGAATAGACATGATCAAAGTCTCTGGAAGGAAAGATGACTTGGGCAGAAAAATCTAGAGGACATCAAATTAAAAATTTTATTTTGTTCAGATTGTACTGTATTTTCTTTGAGATTATAAATTCCTAATACCATGACCTTTCATTGAACACCCACAGTGATTGAGACTTTGTTCAGCCAGATCTAACAAAACACCGTGTAAATCATTCAACAAGCATGGCCCAAGAATCACTATAACCAATAATTAATCAGGCTTTCTGTTTATTCTCCTTTCTAAGGGTTAAAAGTTGCAAATTTTATGTCTAATTAATTGAAATCTTCTATATATCTGCTAGGTCACAAAGCATGCATTATAAAATAAAAACATGCCAAAACAAAACTATTGGCCACTTACATTCTTTCCTAAAACATTTCTAAACACATCCAATCTAAAAATAGATTTTTAAAACAAGCTGTTATCAATTTAGAAAAGAACACAAAATTAAACTCTATAATCTTGAGCAGAAATAAAGGATTCATTAATTGTACAGACTGTAATTTAGCAAACCTTATTGTGGCATCTTGCTCAACATCCTGAAAACAAAAAATTCTCAATACCTATAATAACAGCAAAATTAATAGTTTCAAAATGGAATGATATACCAACAACCATACAAGAAAAACTACATAAAAATTTGCTGGGAATAACTGGAAATACTGATAAAAAGGAATCTCTAATAAGAACTATGAAATTGAAAGCCTGGGTGGCTCAGTTGGTTAAGCGACTGCGACTGCCTTCAGCTCAGTCATGATCCCGGAGACCTGGGATCAAGTCCCACATCGGGCTCCCTGCTTCGTGGGAAGCCTGCTTCTCCCTCTCTCAATCCCTCTGCTTGTGTTCCCTCTCTGGCTGTGTTTCTCTCTGTCAAATAAATAAAATCTTTAAAAAAAAAAAAAAAAAGAAAGCTAAGAATTAAAAGAATGTTTATGATTTCTTGATTGGTTTGGGGATATGTGACAAGTCAAGACATATTGATACATTTTAATATTTCTGAGAATTGTTTTTGTGTATTATAGTAGGTCATAATTAAGGGTTTAATTCTTTAATCTAAAACCTAACATTTTTCAAACACCTACTCTGTATATCAGGAACTAGGTGAATTAAAACAAAAAGCCTGCTGTTGAGGAACTCACACTCTAGTAGTGGAAACTGGCAAGTAACTAATTACAAAACTGAGGTGATAAAAGTATTAGCCAAAAAAGGGATTCTCGCTCCCCATTATGTGGTCTAGAGAAATGGACAACTCTTCCAGAAGGATGATTTTAAATACAAAAGCAGGCAGGGGCATTCCAAGAAGAGAGAACAAATGCTTTACCTCACAAATTACACTATAAGTTCACTGGCAGCAGAGACAGTCCTCCCCTTCTGTATACAACTCAGAGTTCATAGCAAATTTTCAATGATCTTGGTTAATTGCCAAAGATAGTTCTGTTTGATGAAATTAGGTAATTTGGAATTTGAAAAATTGGAGGCATCAGATGGAAAAGGAGTCAATGGGACTATAAGTAAAGGAGGGAAATTAGAATGGGAAGTCATCAGGGAGGGAGGAAAACCATGAGAGACGCTTAACTATAAGAAACAAGCTGAAGGTTGCTGAAGGGAGAGGGGTGGGGAGATGGAGCGAAAAGAAGAACAACAACAACAAGGAGGAAGAGGAGGGGAAGTAAAGTCTTCAGGGTGCCCCATGGCTCAATCAGTTATGTATCTGACTCTTGATCTCAGTTCGGGTCTTCATCTTAGGGTTATCAGTTCCACCTCCACATTGGGTGTAGGGTCTACTTTAAAAACAAAAAGGTAAAATCTCCACAAAGCTAAAAATAAGTCATTAATATTTCTTAATAAGAAAAAATAATCTGTCAGAGGTAGTCACAGGATTGATAAATATAAGCCTGAAGCCAAATACTCTGTTCCAGGTTCATTGGTTGAAGTGGCTCATACCTCAAAGTCACTAACTACCACAAGTGCAATCTAACTGTGGGTCTCACAAACCCAGAATGTAAAGGAAGGATCCTGTGGTGAATACCAAAAGGCTCTGGCTTGTACTGGCTATAAGAGAAAAAGATATAAGAAGGTTCAAAATAATTTTAATCTTGAGTACAACTGAGAAATCTAAAACTTTGCCACTGGAGAAAGGAATAAGAAAGACAAAGAATAAAATGAAAGAGATACAGAAGTAAAGAAAAGAAGAGAAGGAGGGGCCGCCTGGGTGGCTCAGTTGTTAAGCGACTGCCTTCAGCTCAGGTCATGATCCCCGAGTCCCAGGATCGAGCCCCACATCGGGCTCCCTGCTCAGCGGGAAGCCTGCTTCTCCCTCTCTCACTCCTCCTGCTTGTGTTCCTTCTCTACCTGTATTTCTCTCTGTCAAATAAATAAAATCTTAAAAAAGAAGAAGAAGAAGAAGAAGAAGAAGAAGAAGAAGAAGAAGAAGAAGAAGAAGAAGAAGAGAAGGAGGAAGGAAGAAAAAAACATTCTGGGAAATTTGAGAGAGAGCCACAGATATTCTATCACTAGGACCCAAATTATCACCCAAGTTCTACACTAGAATAATCTCTATATGATGTCATCACTAATTGCCAAAAATGTGGATGATAATTGCCCATCAAAATGCACAGAAATCCATACAATCCTCACCTTACTTTTGAAAAGTAGAATGTAAGTTTGTTCTGATTTTCCAGTTTAATATGTATATGCTTCCTTGAGATTAACTTCAACTGCTTCTACAAGTCAGCTATTATTCTTAATTTCTAACACCCAATCATCATCAGTCAGGTTAAAGATGCCATTGTCCAGGATGAATGAAGGGAACCAGGAGAGGTGGAGTCTCTGGGTCCCCATGGAAGTTGAGAAAAAGCTTGGATTGCCCAAAAACATTAGGAATAGCCTTTAGTGTGGGAGTTTTGGTGTCATTTACTACAATATAATATCTGTCAGGTCAGGTGCACTTGTTAGCATTCAGTAGTACAGAAGAGTAATTGAGTTTTATTTTGTTTTTGTTTTTTTAATATCTTATTTACTTATTTGAGAGAATGAGAACCTGAATGGGGGAAAGGGCAGAGGGCGAGGGACAAGCAGGCTCCCCACTAAGAAGAGAGCCCAATATGAGTCTCAATTCCAGGACTCTGAGATCATGACCTGAGCTGAAGGCAGACACTTAACTTACTGAGCCACCCGGGTTCCCCTAGAGGAATAGAGTTTTAACACAGCAATTTTTGGTCTGTGGAAAATGTTATATGACAAGTAGGCACAAAAATGGTGAGGGAGTGGGAATTCCCCAATGCCATTCAACAGTAGATCCACTTTTAATCTCTTCCCCAGCTGTTTTAATTGGGTCTTCATTTCTGTGAAAATAATCTGGCTCATATTTTAAGTAGAGATTTTCTTTTTTGTTTGTTTTTGAGAATGAAGGAGGCTTTACATTGTTTATTTAAGTAACTATTATCATTAAATATGACTCTTTTCTTTGGATGTATTTTTTATTTCATAAATAGCGTGAAAATTATGTGAGGTCAGGGTTATTTTATTCCTCTCCATTGTTCTGAGCAAAGTAATAGACTGAGAATAGGATCTCTGTATGGATCTATTCATCAGATCATAGTTCATAGAATGGAAGAGAATAAAAATTTCTATTACACTGATTTTTTATTACATTAATTAAGTCAATCAGGTAATAAGAGTCAAAAAGAAAAATCTAGTTGTAGTCTTTTATATATTCTTCATAAATCACTTTACTAAAACCAAATATTTTGTAAATGGGGTCCTCTTGTCCCAGATATTTTTAGGTATGCCATTCTTGAAGACACCTGCATTCCATTAAAGTATATATCCTAAATCTCCCAATTATCACTCAACTCAATCAAAGTCCATCAAAAACTATTAATACTATCAATTGATTCCCAGGCACTATTCTAAATGATTTGCCAAGAGCCCATGATCTTAAAAGCATGTGAGGCACCGGTGATTCTGAGCTCCCTGATCAGTGTTCTTTATCAGCCCCCTGCAACACCACAGTGATCACTGGGTACATTTCACAGCCTGGTGACAATGCCACTGGAACTTCTTAAAGCATCAAGGTGTTCCTGAGCAGATGGGTTTCAACCAAGATAAGCCTAACATTTCTACACCGTCTGTAGATAGCTGTGTTTGACCTAAGAAAGAGCGACATTCATTTTTGGACCTACACTTTCTTAGAGACTCAGAGAACTGATGTACAATTTTAAAAGTCACTGGGACTTTCCTACTGAGCAAGTGGTCTATAAATCCTTGATTTAGAGTCACAGAGCTGACAGAGATCTTACAGATCACTCTAGCAAGTGCTTCCCATTTTCTGAAGCTCAAACTCCTTTCACTGTACCATATATCTTGAGAACTCCCTAGAATCCTAGGTCCTTGGAATGTGATCTAGAACAGGGGGAGGATCTGGGTGGGCACAGCCCCATGACCCAGTGACTCTTCACCCCAGAGAGAAGAGAACAACATGAAAGAAGGTTAATATATTATTACTTAATTATTTAATCTTTGCCAATCTGATAGATGAAAATTTAACCTCAGAAGTTTTAATTGACGTTTCCCTTATTATGAACAAAGTTCAACATATGTGACTTTATTTTGAAAGTAAATCATTCATAAGCCCAAGGCTACTATTAATTTAGTCAGTTCTAGATTACCTGAGATAATGGATAGAGGTGGTCACTTTTTTTTGAATTGTCAAAAATGGTATACAATGATTTGATGTTAACTTATTTCATTAAAAATTTACAGTTGTAAGGCACCTGGGTGGCTCAATGGGTTAAAGCCTCTGCTTTCGGCTCAGGTCATGATCTCGGGGTCCTGGGGTCAAGCCCACATTGGGCTCTCTGCTCAGCAGGGAGGCTGCTTCCACCTCTCTCTCTGCCTGCCTCTCTGCCTACCTGTGATCTTTCTCTCTGTAAAATAAATAAAATATTTTTAAAATAAATTTACAGTTGTACTTTTTTATCCAAAAATGTTTAAAAGAATGCAAAAAACCAAAACCAAAAACAAAACAAAACTACATTTAAGAACACTAGAGAGCACAAAACGCTTAACCAAAAGGAAAAAAAATGGTCACAAGGTTCTGCTTTTTACTATATTACAACAGTACCTAAGTTAGGCAAAGACATAGTTCAGAGCAAGTGTTCTTCCTTCCCCTTTCCTTTCTTAGAGTCAAAGACCTAAATAAATGGAGAGATATGCTGTATCATGAATTGTAGAATTCTGTACTTTTAAGATTAAAAATCAAATTTTAAACACCATACATTCAGTGCAACCTCAATAAAAATCCCAGCAGGATTTTTTTTTGTGGAAAACAACAAACTGATTATAAAATTTATGAGGAAAAGCAAAAACTTTAGGAGAGCAGGACAAAGTTGGAGAACCAATACTACCTGATTTCAAGACTTTACAGTAATTGAGACAGTGGTGCTGGTGAGAGGACCCATCATAGATTATTAGAAAAAGAATTAGACCCACACGTATGTGATCAACAGATTTTCAAGACAGGTGCAAAGACAAGGGAATGCAAAAGATACATAGAGATATCGCTATATCTATACACACACACGTATATACCCACAGTGAGGTGTTTACCAATAGTCTACAAAACTCATGCAATTAGTGTTCTTACTTTGTCTATGTATGTAACTACTTTGGCCAGTTACCTACATCCTTGTCTCAGGTCTTTTCCAAAGAATTTATATGTTGCTCATTCCCATTCTTCAGTAAGAAATTCAGGTGAAATACTAAATAATTGTATTTTTATATTTTGTCTCCTTTAAAAAGCTTTTATATAACCTAATGGAAATGAATAACAATAAGAAGAATGATAGCCAGCACCTCTAGAGTGGCTATAATGTTTCAGACCCTTTGTCAGACATCATGTTTAATCCCCTAAACAATCTGATAATGATTATTCCGCTTTTCCAGAATAGAAAAAACGGTTCAAAAAGATGAAGCCACTCACAAGACTGGGAACTCATTCAGGGAAAAGACTGTGTCTGATGGATCTGGGTAGCCCCAGAATCAAGCACCTGTCCTGACAAGCACTCAGTAAGTGTTGAGCACATGAATCACACATTGAGTAAATCATGCCACTGGTATTCAGTTAAGCCTGTCATAGTAATCCCCTATTTAAAAACAGCCAATACCATTTAAAATAGAACCCAAACTCCTTACCTTGACCTGCAAAAAGCTTTGGCAATCTGATACCTGCCTTCCCCTAGACCTTAGGGCCTTGTCATTAATTGCTCTTCTGCCTATATTAACCCCCATTCCCCTCTTCATCCATACTTGGCCCTATCCTTTAATCATTAGGATCTCATTATAAATGCCACCTCCTTAGGCTTTCCCGGACCTGCCCCTCCCCCCACCAGTGTAAAATAGCCACCCAATGACTTCCTATTATTTACAGTCCTGTTTTAATTTTTCTATATTGCACTTATCATGTTCCAACGTTTTTCTTATTTACTTACTAATATATTTACCATTTCCCTCCTCTGCTAGAATATGCCATATGAACATTCAAGGTTTATATTTTTCCACTTAACAGCTTTTAGATTTAAAATGGCCATGAAAAATAAGGAAGTTTGAGGGGTGCCTGGGTGGCTCAGTGGGTTAAGCTTCTGCCTTCGGTTCAGGTCATGATCTCAGGGTCCTGGGACCAAGTCCCACATTGGGCTCTCTGCTCAGCAGGGAGCCTGCTTCTCTTCCACCCCACCTCTCTGCCTACCTGTGATCTCTCTCTCTCTCTCTCAAATAAATAGATAAAAATTTTAAAAAAGAAAAATAAGTAAGTTTGACTATATTGTTTAGTATACCCCTAAACCAGGAGAGCGTGAGCCTTATCTATCTTGTTCACCACAATCCCCAGGAAATGGAAAGACTTTGTCACAAAGTGGGAACTCAGCTGATAGACTGAATAAATGATGAATGTTTCATTTTATGCTCTTTTCCTATGGTGCTGCTTATAGGCCCGAATTAAAGAAACAAATTGTACCACAACCTGTTATTCCAGATCTCTCCGAAATATTCGAGGAATTCCCTGTGTTCTGATACTTCCATTGTCCATATGGCACTCTGTCTCCCCGTTCTGGCACCAACTAAAGCAAGTTGTGGAAATTAACAGCTGCATCATTGATACTGAGGTCCCACCAGGGGTACTGCTAACAGGTGCCAAGTTTAAACACAGGCTGCAAGGAAATGTTCTATTGCTGGTGAAGAGTGGGATCCCAGACAACCGCATAGCAGTGGGACTCCACAGGGCCAAGTGTCTCTTTAGGGAGATTTCTGTTTATATCACCAGGTACAACCAAAACCAGTTTCTCTTTCACAGACCATCACTTTGCTTCCTTTATCATAGTAGTGAGGTGAAATAAATTTCTTAGCATTCATGTAAATTGTATAGAGCTACTCTATCCTTCTGTCCCGATTGACTTTAGAATCCCCCAGATGTCGTATTTCAACCCCAAATCCCCATAGCTTATATATGATAATTCCTCTAATTTTCTAATTCCCTAGTCTTGCTAATAATAGCTTATAGACTCAAAATAGTTCTTTCATCTGTTGCAGTTTCCATAAAACAACCCTAGCTTCTCTAAGTATTGCTGTTGACAAAACCCATGCTTCCCGTACTGCTTGGTGAAATGCTTAAGGAATGTAAAATAAAATTTGAAAATGTTTCTCCACTTAAATTGTGAACATACTTTTTCCCATGTTAACCCGTATCTACCATTATTTGAGAGTAAGTACTACACTTTTCAATCTGATATTAACTTGAAAAGAGAAAGCCCGTCTCAGCTCAACAAACTAGATGGTCAGTTCAGGCATTGAGGAATCACACCAACACACCCCAAATTGCTAAGGAAATAGCTTCTTCAAGTTTTCTTAGTAATACATGAGTCTTTTATAGTCTCAGAATTGAAGGTTGAGGAACAGCAATGGCACATGAACCTGGCAGTTTAAAACTGAACTTTGTTGGGATGCCTGGGTGGCTCAGTTGGTGGGGTATCTTCCTTCAGTTCAGATCATGGTCCCAGGGACCTGAGATTGAGCCACGTGTCAGACTCCCTACTCAGCAGGGAGTCTATTTCTCCCTGTGCCTGCTGCTCCCCCTCTTGTGCTCTCTCTTGGACAAATAAATAAAATATTTTTTAAATTAAAAAATAAAAATGAATTTTGTTATTTAGTGATTTAGGGTAAGTGACCTACTAGAAGATAAAATGAAAAATCAGGATACCAAATTATCTATATATTTTTCATTTCAAAAAAAAAGAAAAATGTGGTAATCTTTAGGTACTTGAATAATGCATTACTTTCATTTTATTTTTTCTGCTTTTTTGTAATTAAAAGAATTCTACAGTGAATATGTACTAGTTTACAATTTTCAATAGTATTTTTTAAGATGTATTTAATCATTTATTAGAAAGAGAGAGACAGCTAGAGAGGGAACACAAGCAGGAGGAGTAGGAGAAGGAGAAGCAGGCTTCTAGTTGAACAGGGAGCCAGACGTGGGGCTCTGTCCCAGGACCCTGGGATCATGACCTGAGCTGAAGGTAGACACTTAACGACTGAGCCACCCAGGCACCCCTTCCATAATGTACTTAACTGCTCTAAGTATTTCAGTTCAGTGCACACACATTCTGCATTAACATCTTCATTCTAAAAAAAAAAAAAAATTGCTCAGCCAGTAGAGGTACTATGTCTCAAAGTTTGAATATTCTTTATTTATTATATTATATTTATCAACTTCCCAACTAATCCCCCTGCCAACTCCACACTGACATGTCAGAGAAAGGAAGTGGGGTTATAGTAAAGGTTTAAGGAAGAAGAGAAATAAGGGAGTATATATGCAATATTTATGAGTTTGGCCAATTGTAGTTGAGTCAGTCATTATGTGCCCATCACAGCTTTTTTAAGATCAGCAGTGTGAGGCAGGAACTGTCCTAGGGATCAGAATGCTCCCAGCAGTTTCATTTTGGTGATAAAGACTTCAGCCACCCAGCCACCCGCCCCAACGTTAAAGAAAAGCAAAAGGAACATACGTCACTGGCTGCTAGCTTACCGACAGCAACCTACTATGATTCATTACTTTGGCAAGCGAATTAGAGATAGTAATGTTTTATTTAGAAGTTTTGTACAATTTAGCAATACACAGAGGTCATATTTCACAGGACTTCACCAGGGGTACATCACGTAGGTTTTGCAAATGTATCCAAATCAATAATGTATGATTCCTTTGATTAAAGCATATAATAAAAAAAAAATCGGCTTCCCTCTTTTTTGTTAGGTTTTATCTAGGAGCTGTAGCTGGAAAAAATAAGAGCCGTAGCATGTTTATTAGACTGATCCATCTATTTATGGATTCCACTAATTGCAAAACATTTCTAAATATAAATGTCAATTCTTAAAAGAAATTATGAAATTCTTTATCACTATCCTCCACATGGAGTGGGAAAAAAAGATGCAATAGCTACCAGCTTAGAGGAAAGACAGTCCTTTTTATTTTTTTCTTTCCTCTTTCTCTTTCTCTTTCTGAGCAAAATATAGCTATATTAGGAATACACAGTGACATCAAAGCTTTGATCACCATGAAGTTCAGTAAGTATGTTCCCTTGTTCTAATAAGGATATCTTGTATCAGTCTTCTATAAAAGTGTCTCTGTGTGTGTATCTTTGTGTGTCTGTTGAGATCCCGTTATATCAGTTTCACATGAATCTTATTTTTTCACATTGCTGATCGTAAATAAAATACAAATGCCAAAAAACTTATCACACTTTTCAGCAAAACTTCTAAATACTACAATTTTTTTCAATCAGGAATTACATCGTGAAGCTCCACATAAATACTGTGATACTAATTCAAGGTACTTAATACTACTTTGTGGCTATTTCATTAACGTTACTATATATAATTTTTTTCTTTTCTTAAAAATACTCCATGCTTATAAAAAAAGTCAAACGAGGTATAACATAATTGGGAAAATCCCACGCTGCCAAATGACACTTGTCACTGACAATTTATGCTCGTTTTGAATAGCAAATCTCATTGAGACCACAAAGCCAAATTTAGTTAAAGCTGTCATTCTAAATGCTGTTTCTATTGACTCAGCAAGTAGCCTGGAACACGATGAGAACAGGTCATGTGTTGGTTACATGAAGCTATGAACTCCTCATCAATTCATTCATTCAAAAAGTACATATATTAAGTATTTGGAATCTCTCCCCAGCTATTTACTGCTGCAACTTATCATTAGAGATTCATCTGAGAGTATATAGGTAACTTTTTCCTAAAAAATAAGTTAATTTGTAACAATAACATTTATTCAATAATTAGGGCACTAGGCTAAGCATTTTGCAGATGGCATTTTATTTAATATTCATATTAACCCCACGGAGTGGGGACTATTATTATTCCCATATTATAGCTGAGAAATCAAGGACCTATAGAGACGAAGTAACTTGCTCAAACTAAGGTCACTGAGCTATAAAATTGAAGGTCACTGAACAAGGATGAAAACTCCAGAGCCATCTTACTCCTTACCCTGCCATCAGAACTGCAGTGCCATATCCCTCCACAGTGTAAGCTTTCTGTGGGGAGAGAATGTTCCCAATTATTAACATTTTACTGTAAATGGGATGCAAACAGTAATGTTCTATAATGGAAAAGGGTGGGGAGGCACATAGCAATATGATCAGCTGGAGAAAAATGAGGGCATCAGACACCTTACTGGACAGGAGATGCCAAAGAGAGAAGAAAAAAAAAGGTTAAGAAATAATTCAAATATTTGACCTATTTTATAATTACATCCATGTAGGAGCAAGTTGAATAACTCACTGGCTTCTGTGTAAAATTCTCATCTAAAATTTATTCTTATGCACAGCATCATATTTTTCCCCTACCTTATGCACAGTAACAGGTTACTGAGTGACCAAGCCAATTACTAGTATATTAATCAGGATAACAAAGTCAATTTCATCAACTGCATTTCTTTCCTCAACTTTTCAATTATTATACAGTTTAATAGAAATCAATAATTTTGGAATAGGTGTATTCAAATTGGCAAAGAAGAAGTCAAACTCTCTCTCTTTGCAGATGACATGATACTCTATATGGAAAACCCAAAAGACTCTACCCTCAAACTACTAGAACTCATACAACAATTCGGTTACATGGCAGGATATAAAATCAGTGCACATAAAAATCTAGATCTATTTTAACCAATGTAGTAGTCATGTGTGACTATCTAAATTAAAAGTAAATCAAATTAGAATTTCAATTCCACAGACACATTAGCCCCATTTCAAGTGGTCATTAGCCATATATGACTGGTGGCTAGAATACCAGAGAGCCCAGATATAGAACATTTCCATTATCACAGAAATTTCTATTGGGCAGCACCAGTTTAGACATAAAGCCACAAAGTAAGATAGCATTGTATTTATATAGTTAATTAACCTGAAGAAAGGAGCAAAATAATAAAAGGATCCAGTTTAAGAATAAGAAAAGGAACTTGACTATTAAAATTTGTTGAAGAAAATAAAAAGAAATGCTAAATAGTTGACAGTCATTAGGTAATATTATTAAAGTACATTTTTAATATGTTATTAGTATGTACCATGTTATTAGTTGTTATACTACTATGCTTACTGGAGTTGAAAATCACATGAAATCAGTATTGTGAAAGGCAAAACAAAACAAAACAAAACACTTCAAAATCTGGAAATCATCTCAGTGGGTTACGGAGAAAAAGAAGACTGAGTTGATTATTAAAAGTTGAGATCCGGGGGCTCCTGGATGGTGCAGTTAGTTAAGCGGTCTATCTTTGGCTCAGGTCATGATTCCTGGGTCCTGGGATTGAGCCCCTGAGTTGGGCTACCTGCTCAGAGGGAAGTCTGCTTCTCCCTCTCCCTCTGACCCTCTCCCCTACCCATGCTCGCTCTCCCCCCCCAAATTTAATAAAATCTATGAAAAGAAAAGAAAAAAATAAAAGATGAGATCTGAGGCTAGAATCAGGAAAGGAAAAATCCCATGAATGATAGTATGGAAAGAACTAGAAGAATTAAAACAATCCCAGAGATGTGACAATGAGACAGAAAAATGAAAGAGGAAAATTTGCTACCAGGACAGTGTGAAAAATGAATATGATTACATTTGGTAAGTGGGCTCCCAGGACAGTTTGCTGCTGGTTACCTGACTTGTGTGATATATTATGAATAATGCAAATATATTATGAAAAGAAAGTTGCTTGCAGAGTATAAAATTTGCCTTATTCACATTTGTACAACTACTGCAAGGAAAGATCAGAGATGAAGAAAACACTGTTCCTGCCACCTAAGAACTTAAAATCTAGAGACAGATTTGTAACCACAAAGGCTCTTATTTACTGGGCACCTCCTTTGTCAGGCAGGAGGCTGTGTTCTTCACACTATTATGTGTTATTCTCACATTATCTGTACCCCCACAGGCTCAGAAACTCCTTGACTCACCAGTGCGTCACGTTTTAGAGGCAAAAGTAGAAAATCACTTTATTCAAGCCATCCCTGATGACTGTGGTGAGTTACTTCTGTTCTGACCAAGTTTCACCTAGCTTTATGAACTTGCATAGGTGCCAGAAACAGCAGCTAAGAGGAGCAAGAGTTATTATACCTACAAAAGTTTATAAGTTGAAAGTATGTCGGTAGAGGAACTCTATTATTAACCCATTTCACCAGTAAGAATGCTAGGACTCAAAGGGTATACTTGCCTAACGTCAAGCAATGAGCAAGTGGAAAAGCCAGGGGAAAGCTCTAGGTTTGCATGACTGCCTAACCCAATCCCATTCTATGATCTTTGCCCTGTAGCCTCTATATCACAAGATGGAATGAAGGAAAACGGTCCTGTTGTCTAATGGAAAAAGCAAGTTTTGACACCTGTTTTAAGCTGGGTTCCTCCAGAAACAGATCCCAGGAAAAAGAATGTTGAGTATTAATGGTGTAATTTGGAAAGTGATTCCAGAAAGCTCTGCCAGTGCAGTGGGGAAATGAGATGGGGAGGGAAGGAGTCCACTTAGTGTGCATTAAAGAGAAGATGAACTCTATAACTGGGGAATAAATTCCACTGACCACCTCTGGGAAATAGTGGAGACCTTTCCTCAGAGGTCTTTACCCAAAAGAGGAAGCTGAAGCATTTATTCCTCAAACTCTTTCCTTTATTTGCTAAGGGCTTCTCCCAGGGCCTTTAACTCCCAAACTCCTTCTGGACTGCCCCAGGCTTGGGGGTGAGGGAAAGCATTCGGGCAGAGTCTCAGGTGCTTGAAGTCAGAAGCCTTTGACACAGAAGAGCTGATAGAGAGGAGAACAGTAAGTGCCAAGAGTATAAGGGGTATGTCTGAGACAAGGACCATATCTCTACAATCTCAGACAAAGATAAGCTTGATTTATGACTCAGCTGCTACATGTTTTATGACTTTGGGCAAACAAGGATCCCATCAAAGATTACACATTTTATTTGGTTGTTGTTATAGCTTCTATGTCTCCATCTACACATTTTGGCAAGAATCCATGGGAGATGATTTGTACCTCATGTTGCATACATCAGGAGGCTCACCATGTCCAAATATTCCACCATTAGTTATACTAACTTCATCAGTAGGTAAGATGTTTATGGATAGCAGCTAAGAGGATCTCTCTGGCACTCAGATTCTTTTTTTATCAAGAGGAATACAAATAGTCATATTGCTGGATTCCTACGAGGACAAAATGACATAGTCAAAGCAGTTTGTGTGATGATACCCCTTACTATATTTGGAGTAAGAAATGTAACCCATAAATACAGTAAGTTACATTCATGAAAAGTATAATACATCTGGAATAAGAACAGTTGGAGAAGAGAAAGAACTACAGGTGAATGTTTACTTGACAGCTTCCCAGAAGGACAGACTTTTCAACTGAGTTTTAAGAGCAAATGGAGAAGTCCTTTCAAATGTGAGTATGAGGAGAGCAAATACAAAGTATATGGTACAAAGAGTAGCCTGGATTGGGAAAGATAGGAAAGCCAATATGGAGAAACTGTGATGAGGAGAGACTAGGGAGGATTTAGGAACCATGGTAAGACTTTGGATTTTGTGTTTTAGACAATCAGACACCAATGAAGATGAGATTTTAGGAGTCACTTGGCTTGTGTTTCAAGACTATAATGATAGGGGCACCTGGATGGCTCAGTTGGTTAAGTGACTGCCTTCAGCTCAGGTCATGATCCCGGAGACCCAGGATTGAGTACCACATTGGGTTCTCTGCTCGGCGGGAAGCCTGCTTCTCCCTCTCTCACTCCCCCTGCTTATGTTCCCTCTCTCACTGTGTTTCTCTCTGTCAAATAAATAAATAAAATCTTTTTTTAAAAAAAAAAGAATATAATGATGCCAGAGGTCTTTTATTTGCCCTTGCCCTTCAGGGTCGCCTTCCTCTACCTATTTCTTTGCCCCAAGAGGCCACTGTGTTTGGACCACATCAACAGGTTTTCATGATTTCTCACTTCCCTGTGGTTTTGACCAGTGAGGAGCCTCATTAGTATCAAAAAGAGGAGAGTACAGTAATAGTTCCTCCCCCATTTTCCCTTTTTAGGGTCACTTCAAGATGGCTCTGCCTCTCCACCCAGGATAAGAGTTTCTCTGAGAATGTGTTCTCTACAAGACCCTTATTCTTGATTATGGGAAAGAATCCCTCCTTCCTGAGCCTAGACTTAAAGAATCCTTCCTGCTAGCAGCTCAGGGAATGCCAAAACCAAAGGTGGGTCTTGCCCATACCTCACCATACACTTGTGCATGGTCCCTTTATTAAGTTCTCTTTGAATTCTCTCATTTGAGTTGCCCTGTGTTTCCTGTTATGTATACTAATAGTACCAAAAATTACTCCAGGAAACAGACCCTCATGATGAAAGTCTAGCATTGTTTTGTTTATCCATTTAAAGATCTTAGATGAATAAAGTTTGGATAATCTTACCAAGAGAGAACTTCTGTCCAGCCACAGTACCAGCAGAGAGAAAGGAGAACATGACAATACAACATGAGGCAGAAGAGAGGAGTTCTGATTACCAAGCTATGCTGCATCCAGGTCCAGATGTAGGAACAGTATCAACTCCTGTTTGTGTTCCTTTTTATTTCTTTTGCCTTTTTTCCCCTGCTGCCTTATAATGAAGAGACCCAGTAATTACTAGTGCTTTAGTTCTGGACACAAGTATGACTGAATTGACATCACCCCATGATGATTCAGTAGCAGATGAGGTTTCTGTGTTCCCTGTAATGGAGACACAAACTTTTCCCACAAATAGAAATGGAGGCTAAGGGGGCAAAGGAATGGCAGTACCAGATGTCATGTTTATCCTGCAGCTGTTCCCAATGGGTTATAGCTTTTTTTCTCCTTTGCCGTCTAGGCTGCAGCTTGGTTCTCATACATGCCTAACAGGAGATTCAACAAAGGGATGAGAGTGAGGTGAGGGCAGGTATCCTGTTCCCATCCTGGAAGTTTTCTCTGGCTGGTTGCCTCTCATGACTGAAGGACACAGTTCCTGCCATGATGAGTGTTATAGACTGAATTGTGTCCCCACTCCCCAAATTTGTATGTTGAAGCTCCTACTGTATCTGGAGTAAGTAAGTAATTGAGGCTAAATAATGTCATAAGAGTAGAATCCTGATCAATAGGATTAGTGTTCTTATAAGAAGAGATGTTGGGCAAGATGGTGGAAAGCTGGGTGACTCCCTTTCAGGGAGCCTCGTGAAGTGAGATGAATACCTGCAAAAAACACTGCAAGAACACTGTGAGCACCCATGAAATCAGCCTGAAATGTAATATTGCACACTTCTGGATATCTACAGAGGAAGAAGAGCATCGACAAAGAGATAGAGTGGAGGGGGGATGCTTGGAGTGATAGCCAAAGACAAAGGGGCGCGGGGGAGGAAACCCGCAGAGGGGACCCATTGGAAAGCAATACCCCAGCATGAAAGTGCTCAGTGTTTGGGGAACAACAGCAGATTATGTTCTGATTAAAAGCAGGCAAAACTGGAAAGCCTGGGGCAGAGCTGGGGAAATGGGGATGTAGATCTGCAGAGAAAAAGTGCTCCCCAGTGCCATGAGGGAACAGGATGGAGCGGAGAATCTTTAAAACTGCCACTTTTTTTGTCCACCTCGTAGGCCAGGCACACAGCCACCAGGGGAGGTGATTTTGCAGACTTGAGCATGACCTGCAGGGCCATGGGACCTCAGTCCCTCCTGTGTGGGGGTCACCACAGACTCCCTGAGCAGAGACAATGTCCCACAACTCTAAATCAGTTGTGGTTTCCGTGGCGTGGGAGCAAAACGACAAGCAGGGGCTTTGGCCGTGAATCGGACCTGTGGCTGCGGGTGCCTCCCGGTTGTGACAGGCGGCCAAGGGGGAAGATACAGGGAGAGACTGTGGCCCCCCCCCCACCATCCAGAGGGTTGCTAATTAGGGGCTCTCTCTGGGAAGGAGGTCTGGGCACAGACATCTTGCTACGACCTGACTTTCTGAAAAGCTGCAAAAAGCCACAAAAGAACAAATCCTCCAGAGAACAAAAGCCTGAAAACCTGGTTGCCATGGAGCCCAACCCCTAGAAAGGGGATGGAGAGACTCAGTTCAGGTACAACAGGCTGAAAACCAGTGCAACAGGCCCTGACCCCAGAAGGCAAGCCAGAAGAACAAGAGGACAACACAAAAACTATAAAACCCCAACATCAGGGGAAAGGCAATATATTAAGCTCCTGGTACTACCCCAAAAGCTGTATGCTTTATAGATATAGCTTTTCACTTTATTTTCTTTTTTAACTTTTTTCTATTTTTACTTTTAAAGTTTTCACTTTAAAATTAAAATTTATTCTCATGGTTTTTAATCTTTTAATTTTTAACCCACTTATTATTACAATGTGATACTTAATACAACACTCTATAATAACTTTTTACCTTGAAATTTTTTCAAACACATACCTGTGTTTTCTGTTGTTCTTGTTGTTGTTGCTTCTTTTGTTTGTTTGTTTGTCTCTGTTTTTTTTCCTTTCTTCTCTCTTCTTTCCTTTATTCCTTTTTCTTTTAAATATACATACAGTTATAAGCTTCAAGGTAATCCTTCATTCCTATTCAATACTACTCCTATATACAAACCAGTTTTAATCTTCCTATATCTTTAGATAGTGGACTCCTCTAACAATAATAACAAGACAAACCCAGGGGATCTGAAATACTTCCTTGCCCACAAGGAGGGTTTGCACTCACCTTCCCGCCCTATTCTTCTGTCAATGTTTCTGTGTAATTGTTTTGCCTTTGTAATATATAAATACTGGTCTTGGGGGTCATTCAGGTTGGGCTTAGCTTTTTGATCTCTTCAACTTTCTTTAACTCTTGATGGGCTTTTTCTTTACTCTGTTGTAGCTTTGTACCATATAAATCCTACCATTGGGGCTCATGCTGGCCAGTTTTTTTCTTGCTTCCTTTCTCTTCTTCTCTCTTTTTTTTTTCAAAAAGAAGCCTTTCAATGAGAAATTCACCTGGATATTGGTTAATATATTCAGCTATACAACCACCCCTCACCAAAATTACTCAGAGGAGGAACAACCAACAGAAGAAAAACCCAGAGACTGCAACCCCTGTCACAGAATTACTGGAAATGAACATAAGCAATATGACAGAAATGGAATTCAGGTTAGCAATCGTCCAAGCAATGGCTAAGTTGGAAAAGAACATTAGTGACAAGACAGAAGCTCTAGTGACAGATGTGAAAGCCAAACAGGCAGAGGTTAGAAAGGCTATTGATAAGATGCAATCTAATTTAAATATGCTAACAGCTAGAGTAAGTGAAGCTGAAGATCATATTAATGATTTAGAAGACAGATGGATTAAGAAGGAGGAGTAAGAGAAGTCTTGGAACAAACAGCTAAAATCTCATGAAAATAGAATTAGGGAAATAAATGATGCCATGAAACAGTCCAATATCAGAATTATTGGAATCCCCAAAGGAGTTGAGAGAAAAGCCTAGAAGATAGAGTTGAACAAATCATGGATGAAAATCTCCCTAATCTGGGGAATGAAACAAGTATTCGTGTCCTAGAGGCAGAAAGGACAACCCTCCCAGATCAATGAGGATGGAAAAACCCCCAGGCACATAATTGTGAAATTCATTAATCATAAAATCAAAGAATATGTCTTAAGAGCAGCTACAGGGAAGTGATCCCTTACGTACAGAGGGAGGACCATCAGAAAAACCTCAGACCTATCCACAGAAAACTGGCAAGCCAGAAATGGCTGGCAAGACATATTTAGGAAAATACATGAAAAAATATGCAACCAAGGATAATGTACCCAGCAAAATTGATTTTCAGAATGGAAGGAGATATAAAGAGCTTCCAGGACCACCAAGGTCTAAAAGATTATGCAACCACCAAACCAGCACTACAAGAAATATTAAGAGGTGTTCTATAAAAGAGAAATGAACCCAAGAGTGACAAAGAACAGAAATTTACAGAGGTAATCTATAGAAACATGAACTTCACAGACAACATGATATCAATAAAAATGTATCTATCAATGATCATTCTCAATGTGAATGGCCTAAATGCTCCAATAAAAAGGCACAGGGTTGCAGACTGGATAAAATGACAGGACCTGTCCATATGCTGTTTACAAGAGACACATTTAGACTCTAAAGACACTTCCAGAGTGAAAGTGAAGGAATAAAGATCATCTTTCATGCCAATGGACCTCAAAAGAAAGCCAGGGTAGCGATTCTCATATCAGACCAATTGGATTTTAGTCTAAAGACTGTAGTCAGAGACACAGAAGGACACACTACATCATTCTCAAAGGGTCTATACACCAAGAAGATCTATCAATCGTAAATATTTATGCCCCCAACATGGGAGCAGCCAACTACATAAGCCAAATGTTAAGCAAAATAAAGAGTCAGATTGATACAAATACATTAACTGTAGGAGATCTTAACGCACCACTGTCAGCAATGGACAGATCATCTAAACAGAAAATCAACAAAGAAACAAGAGCTTTGAATGACACATTGGACCAGATGGATCTCATAGATATATTCAGAACATTCCACCGAAAACAGCAGAATACACATTCTTCTCAGATGCACATGGAACTTTCTCCAGAATAGACCACATACTAGGTCACAAATCAGGGCTCAACCGATACCAGGAGATTGAGATTATTCCCTGCATATTCTGTGAGCACAATGCTTTGAAACTGGAACTCAACTACAACAAAAAGTTCAAAAGAAAATCAAACACTTGGAAGCTAAAGACTATCCTGCTCAAGAATCTGTGGATCAACCAGGAAATCAAAGAAGAACTTAAACACTACATGGAAACCAAATGAAAATGAAGATACATCATCTAAAACCTATGGGATACAACACAGTCGGTCCTAAGGGGAAAATACATAGACATCCAAGCCTCACTGAAAAAAAAACTGAAAAATCACAAATACACCAACTCTCATTACACCTTAAATAACTGGAAAATGAACAGCAAATTAAACCAACCCCACACACAAGACAGGGTGTAATTAAGATTAGAGCAGAGATCAATGAATCAGAAACTAGAGATACAGTAGAACACATCAACAAAACTCCAAGCTGGTTCTTTGAAATAATTAATAAGATCGATAAACCATTTGCCAAACTAATGCAAAAGAAAAGGGAGAAGACCCAAATTAATAAAAGTATGAATGAAAGGAGAGAGATCACGACTACCAGCAAGGAAATAGAAACAATCATCAGAAATTACTATCAACAGTTATATGCCAATAAGTTTAACAACCTAGAAGATATGGATGCATTCCTAGAAACCTATAAACTTCCAAGACTGAAACAGGAAAAAATTGACAATCTGAATAGACCTATATCTAGTAACGAGATTGAAGCAGTGATCAAAAACCTCCCAAAAAACAAAAGCCCAGGAAGTGACAGATTCCCTGGGGAATTCTACCAAATATTCAAAGAAGAAATAATACCTATTCTCCTGAAGCTGTTTCAGAAAATAGAAACAGAAGGAAAACTTCCAGACTCTTTCTATGAAGCCAGCATCACTCCAATCCCCAAACCAGACAAAGACCCCTTCAAAAAGGAGAACATCAGACCAATATCTCTGATGAATATGGATGCCAAGATTCTTAACAAGATCCTTGCTAACAGGATCCAACAATACATTAAAAAGATTATCCACCATGACCAGGTTGGATTTATCCCAGGGTTGCAAGGGTGGTTCAACACTCACAAATCAATCAACGTGATAGAACAAATCAATAAGAGAAGAGAGAAGAACCACATGATACTCTCAATTGCTGCAGAAAAGGCATTTGACAAAATACAACATCCATTCCTGATTGAAACTCTTCAAAGTATAGGGATAGAGGGAACATTCCTCAACCTCATAAAATCTATCTATGAAACACCCACAGCGAATATCATCCTCAATGGGGAAAAACTGACAGCCTTCCCTCTGAGATCAGGAACAAGACAAGAATACCCATTCTACCACTATTGTTCAACATAGTGTTAGAAGTCCTAGCAATGGCAAGCAGACAATAGAAAGAAATACAAGGTATTCAAATTGGCAAGAAGAAGTCAAACTCTCTCTCTTTGCAGATAACATGATACTCTATATGGAAAACCTAAAAGACTCTATCCTCAAACTACTAGAGCTCATACAACAATTCAGTAATGTGGCAGGATACAAAATCAGTACACAGAAATCAGTTGTGTTCTTACACACTAACAATGAAAATATAGAAAGGGAAATCAGAGAATCGATTCTGTTCACTATAGCACCAAAAACCATAAGACACCTAGGAATAAACCTAAGCAAAGGAGTTAAGAATATGTACTCAAGGAACTACAGAACACTCATGAAAGAAATTAAAGAAGACACAAAAAGATGGAAGACCATTCAATGCTTATGGTTCGGAAAAATAAACATTGTTAAAATGTCTATACTGCCCACAGCAATCTATACTTTCAATGCCATTCCAATCAAAATTGAACCAACATTTTTCAAAGCATTGGAACAAACAATCCTAAAATTTATATGGAACCAAAAAAGACCCCAAATCACTAAGGAATTGTGGAAGAAGAGAAACAAAGCTGGAGGCATCACGTTACCTGACTTCAGGCTTTATTACAAAGCTGTGATCGCCAAGACAGCATGGGACTGGCACAAAAACAGAGAAACAGACCAATGGAACAGAGTGGAGAGCCCACATATGGACCCACAAATCTATGGGCAAATCATCTTTGACAAAGCAGGAAAAAATATCCAGTGGAAAAAGGGCAGTCTCTTCAATAAATGGTGCTGGGAAAATTGGACAGCTACATATAGAAGAATGAAACTAGACCATTCGCTTACACCACACACAAAGGCAAACTCGAAATGGATGAAAGACCTCAATGTGAGGCAGGAATCCATCAAAACCCTGGAAGAGAACATAGGCAGTAACCTTTTTGACATCGACCAAAGCAACTTCTTTCAAGACACATCTCCAAAGTCAAAGGAGACAAAAGTGAAAATAAACTTTTGGGACTTCATCAAAATAAAAAGCAAAAGAAACAGCACAGCAAAGGAAACAGTCAACAAAACAAAGAGGCAACCCACGGAATGGGAGAGGATATTTGCAAATGACACTACAGACAAAGGCTGATATCCAAGATCTATAAGGAACTACTCAAACTCAACATCCAGAAAGAAGATGAACACATAAAAAAGTGGGCAGGAGACATGAAGAGGCAATTCTCCATAGAAGACATACAAATGGCCAACAGACACAGAAAAAATGTTCATCACAGCACTAACTATCAGGGAAATTCAAATCAAAACCACACTGAGATACCACCTTACACCATTTAGAATGGCCAAAATTATCAAGACAGGAAACAAGTGTTGGAGAGGCTGTGGAGAAAAGGGAACCCTCTTACACTGTTGGTGGGAATGTAAACTGGTGCAGCCGCTTTGGAACACAGTGTGGAGATTCCTTTAAAAAGTAAAAATAGAGTTACCCTATAACCCTGCAATTGTACTACTGGGTATTTACCTCAATACAGATGTAGTGAAAAGAAGAGTCATATGTACCCCAATGTCCATAGCAGCAACAGCCACCTTCGCCAAACTGTGGAAAGAGCCAAGGTGCCCATCAACAGATGAATGGATAAAGAAGATGTGGTACATATATACAATGGAATACTATGACTCCATCAGAAAGGATGAATATCCAACTTTTGTAGCAACGTGGACTGGATTAGAAGAGATTATGCTGAGTGAAATAAGCCAAGTAGAGAAAGTCAAGTATCACATGGTTTCACTTACTTGTGGTGCATAAGGGGTAATATATAGGACAGTAGGAGAAGGAAAGAAAATGGGATATAGGTAATTCAGGGAGGTAAACGAAACATGAGAGACTTTGGACTCAGAAACAAACTGAGGGTCTTGGAAGGGAGGGGGTGGGGGGGATGGAAGAGCCTGGTGGTGGGTATTGAGGGCACATATTGTATGGAGCATGGGCGTGGGGCGTAAACAATGAATCTTGGAACACTGAGAAAATAAAATAAAATATTTTTTTAAAAATTCAAAAAAGAAGAAGAGATGCCAGAAAACCTACTGTCTTGTGAGTGCTCTCTCTCTCCCCCTCTCTCTCCCCTCTCCTGTAAGGACACAGCAAGATGGAGGCCATCTGCAAGCCAGAAAGAGAGATTTTACAGGAAACAAAATTGGCTTCAACCTTGATCTCAGACTTTCCAGCTTCTAGAACTGTGAGAAAATAAATTCCACTTGTTTAAGTCACCCAGTCTATGTTTTTTTTTGTTTGTTTTTGTTTTTGTTTTTATGGCAGCCTAACCTCACTAAGACTGTAGGTCTCTCTTATAGGAACCTCTCTTTTTAGGCTTTTGTAACCATTCCCTGACTTGTCACTTCAGACTTGTGGACAGTTAACAACCCCACTGCTCCTCTACAGTTCCCTCACGTGCACACATTTTTATAAACAGTCCTACTGATTAGCCCTTCTTTTTTATCCTATTTTTAAGCATGCCATCTTTCTTCTATAGGGTCTTGACTGATTCAATAACTCTAGATTTCATGTGAAACATGAAATGAATAATGTGGGAAATTAAAGGCAGGGAGACTGGTTTGGGGTCCTTTCTCTTTTAATAAGTATTTCCTAAGGGGCACCTGGGTGGCTCAGTCATTAAGCATCTGCCTTAGGCTCAGGTCATGACCTCGGAGTCCCAGAATCGAGTCCCGGGATCGAGTCCCGGGATCGAGCCCCTGCATCAGGCTCCCTACTCAGTGGGAAGCCTGCTTCTCTCTCTCTCTCACTCCCCTTGCTTGTGTTCCCTCTTTCGCTATGTTTCTCTCTGTCAAATAAATAAATAAAATATTTTTTAAAAAATAATATTTCCTGAGCCCCTGCCTCATGCTAGGCACCATTCTACAACAAGATAGAAGAGAGACAAAGCCCCTGTCTCCAAGGGTTTCCATTTCATTATGGGAGAGAAATAATAAACAAGCAAACAAATAAGTGAGATAATGTCTGGCTGTGACCTGAGCTCTTCCAAAAGTAAGCAGTGTGAAGAGATGGGAATAAAAGGATTGAAGGTGCTTTAGACAGGTTGGTCAAAAAGGCCTTGGAGAGGATGACAAATAAAGAAATTGAGGAGGTAAAATCAATAATACTGACAAATGATTACATGCAAAAAATAAAGAAGCAAAAGGCATTTAAGATAATCCCACGATTCCTATCCGAGTAACTAGGAGGAAAGAGCACTACCTCCAACCAGAGCAGACGTGAAATGGGCCTGTGTTCTCTGGAAGGGCAAGGCAAACTACACATTCATCCCACCCCTCCTGTTGTAAACTAAACATTGTCAGAACCCAGGCACACTGTATCCTTTATTTGTTGTTTGGGTTGCTTTCAGCTCACAGCAGTAGAGCTGTATACTTTCATCAGAGATTGTATGGCCTGCAAAGGCAAAAACACTGTCTGGCTCTTTCTACGGAAAGTTCACTGAGCCCTCCTCTGTGGCATGTTGCCACAGCATCATGGTGTAAGAAGCTGAGGGGTGGTCCACTTCCTCCAAGAATTTTCTGGTAGCTACAGTGACCCTTCCTGTCCTTGAGTGAACTGGAGGAAAAGTCAGACTCCAGCTTCATCAGCACATGGGAGTGGAGTAATCCTTGGTTCTCAGCCCTTGAATAAACTTGTCCAGGAGCTCTGCTAGAAATGCCCGTCAGTGATGAAGAAACAAACAGAAAATAAAGCTCCGCCCCCTGGCCTGGGGCAGAACTCTGAGTAAATTTCTGCATGAGCAAGCAACCTCTAGTTCTCAGCGAGCTGCTATTTCTCACGTCCCCACCCCTACTTTCTATGTTGTACTGTTGGTTCTGGCTGATGGTTAACACCTAATCCACCCAACAACATCTACATCAGAGAAAATGATTGGGATCAGAGAATCTTCCCTGGCCTCCCACCTGGCAGCCTCTGAGGAAGGCTCTACCACTATCTACAAGTTAAGACTGGATGGAAGCCTCAGCTTCCAGAGGAGCAAATATTACCCTAACACTGTTCACAGTTGCAGGCAAATATGTTGATACACTATATCACCTACAAAGTAACCTGTTGCAAAGCTGAATTAACATTAGCCCCAAAGCTGGCTGATGTTTGAAATCCTATAAAGTATTTTATTTCAAAATAAGACTGTGTCCATAAGATTATCTCTGTTCCTATTTTAAGATTTGAATCTAATAAACAGCACAGGCTGCTCTACCATCATTGCTTCCCCCCCTTGTTACACTACTTTGTATTTCTTTTTCTGTGTTACTATTTTTGGCCTTGCTTTTAGCCACAGGATTGAGCCTGAGAGCAAGCAGATAGAACTCAAGAAAGACAGATGATGGTTTAAATTTATTCTGCCAGGATAAAGACCAAAACAATCTTCTCCTGTCCAAAGAGCACTCAAAGCTAGCTTACTAATTGCCGATTGTGAGTGACCATAAACACGTGATAGATTTACGGGATTCTAGGCATAATGTTCATAGTGTAAACTCTCACTTGGCAGATCATAAATTCTTAAGTTTTAGAGAAAAATAGCTGTGGAGAGTGTCAGATAAAAGCACACATGATCTGAGTATTAAATGAACTTGAGCAGGATGCCTGGGTGGCTTAGTTGGTTAAGCCTCTGACTCTTGATTTCAACTCAGGTCATCATCTCAGGGTTGTGAGATCGAGCCCTGCTTTGAGCTCCATGCTGGCTGTGGAGCCTGCTTAAGGTTCCCTTCTCTCCCTCTGCCCCTCCCTGCTCTCTAAAAAATAAAAAATAAAAAAATAAAAATGAACTCGAATGGTGGCACTATTCTGTGTCCCAACTGGACAAGTCTAGCGTACAATTTCTTATTTGAAAAGTGCAGGGATTGCATTGATTCCACAAAGTAACCTCCAGTACTAAAGTTCTATGAATTTCTATCTGGTCTAGTTTAACTCCTTATTGTATAGCTGTGGACACTAGCACAAAGATTAACTCTTAGATAATGTGTTCTATAGCTGAGTTTGGAATCAAAGTCTTTGATATTTTATTTTAAATTGTGTGTGTGTGTGTGTGTGTGTGTATGTACATGCATGTGTGTAGGTGTTCTGAAAAGTTCAAGATCATAAGAATGCAATAAGCCTGGCACCAGGTGTCCCTATTATGAATTTCTGCATCTTTCTGTTCTTAGAACGAAAGGGACTATAGACATTGTGCAGGGGCACCCTACTCAGTGTATAAGCAAGAACTTGTAAGACACCTCACTGGAATACCAGAGCAGGGGGCACATCTCAGACCCTAGAATATCCGAGGCCCTAAATGCTGGTGGTATTTGTACTGACTTTTAAACTAAGTGGTATTTCTCAAATTTTCGTGTTAATGAATGACTTACCAAAAAAGATAGTGATTAAATGTCATTTTTTTGTTTTTTTGCTAATGAAAATCATTTTCTAGGAATCACTAAGTCCTTAGCATTATACTCCTTAGTATAATGACTTTATTGTGGAATTATTTTAATTTTACTATAGAAATAAGGATTATGCCAATTTCCTTTGACTCAGAAGTCTTGGAATGGAAAATTCTACTTGTGGAAGCACATATTTTTTTGGATCATTTTAAAATAAAATTATACTTTTAAATAACACGGGTCTCCATCACTCGAGGCATTTCATCAAGAACACAACCACTTTGTAAATTTGTTGTTCTGAAATGCAAATGTACTTTTACCAATTTCATTTACTGACAAAGGAAATCTTGTAACCAAACAATATGAATCCAGCCTATTTATTCATGATATTTTGTTTGGCATTGTGCATAATTTAAGTCGAAATGTCACTACCCTGCCAAAGACATGGATAGACATTTCTCCAAAGACACACAGATGGCCAACAGACATGTGAAAAGATGCTCAACATCCCTCATCATCAGGGAAATACAAATCAAAACTACAATGAAATACCACCTCACACCTGTCAGAATGGTCAAAATAGAAAACACAAGAGATAATAAGTATTGGTGAGGAGGTGGAGAAAAAAGAATTCTTGTGAGGGAATGCAAACTGGTGCAGCCACTGTGGAAAACAGTATGGAGGTTCCTCAAAATTTAAAAGTAGAACTACCCTATGATCCAGGAATTCCATGACTGGGTATTTACCCAAAGAATAAGAAAACATTAATTCAAGTTCAATGTTCATAGCAGCATTATTTACAGTAGCCAAATTATGAAAGCAGCCCAAATGCCCATCAATAGATGAATGGATAAAGAAGAGGTACACACACACACACACACACACACACACACACACACATACACACACACAATGGAATATTACTTATCCATACAGAAGAATGAACTCTTGTCAATTACAACAACATGGATGGATCTAGAAGGTATAATGCTAGGAGAAATAAGTCAGCCAGAGAAAGACAAATACCATCTGCTTTCACTCATATGTAGAATTTAAGAAACAAAATAGATGAACAAAGAAAAAAAAAAGAGACAAACAAAAAGAGACTCCTAACTATAGAGAACAAACTAGTAGTTACCAGAGGAGTGTAGGTCGGAGAATAGATGAAAGAGGTGAAGGGGATTAAAAGTACACTTACCACAATGAGCACTGAATGGTGTACAAAATTGCTGAATCATTATATTCTATACCAGAAACTGGTTTATGAACTGTATATTAATTATATTGGAACTTTTCAAAATTAAAAGTAAAAAGTAAAAGTTTATTCCATCACCTAAATCACTAAAAAATGTCACTGCCAAGGTACCTGGGTGACTCAGTTGGTTAAGCCACTGCCTTCGGCTCAGGTCATGATCCCAGAGACCCGGAATCGAGCCCCACACCCGGATGCCTGCTCCGTGGGAAGCCTGCTTCTCCCTCTCTCACTCCCCCTGCTTGTGTTCCCTCTCTGGCTGTGTTTCTTTCTGTCAAATAAATAAATAAAATATTTTTAAAAATTTTTAAAAATATCACTGCCTTGGAAATAAATGTTCAATAGAGGATTAATTAAATGGTGGCACATCCATAAAATGGAAAACTATCCATTCAAAAATGTGTTTTAGAAAAAATTATGTATTTGTATAAATGAAAATGTTCATTAATAATTTAAATACTAGGTTACAAACTATGTGCACCTTATGGTCCCCATTTTCTATGTCTGTGTATAAAATTCTAAAAGTGGATTACACCAGAAAATTCAAGTCAATTTAAGCAAAATGTTTTACTGAAATTTTTTTAATATGATGTTATTTTTTCTTTATCTGGAAAAATTCATTCCTAACATTCTCTCTCCCTATTTTATTTCCACCCACTCTATAAAAGTCACCACTTCCTTCATCCTCATCAGAATTGGTAAGAATTTAAAACTGTATCATTCCATTCCTTTTTACACTTAAATTTAAAATCTTCATGGTTCAATTATAGTAAGAGAATCTGAGAGTCTAAAGCGAATTTGCCTCTGGTTTGTTTTTCCACTTAATGAGGAAGTATACAGTTCTGATAATATAAAAATGATTCAATATGAATCAATTTTCAAAATACCATAAATCATAGATATTGCAACTTCAAAGCCAATGTTCCTTCCTTGTATAACTGGAAAAGAGGAAACCTTACCCACACCCTGTCCTAATTTCTGACCCCTGGGGCTGTTTTGTACTAAAGAACCATAATTGCCTTGCTGGGGTTACAGAGAATGGTATTGGGACATCCTGACCAGCCTAGAAAAGCCATCAGGAAGGAAAAGAAAAAAAAAGAAATGTCAAAGCTTTGACCTTGTCTTTGTGTCTCTATCAACAGAAGGCTTTGGGATGGACCCTGGTTTCTTGTGTTAGGTGGGCCTTGGGACCAAATCTGGGCCCAGGGAGGTGGCATAGGATGAAGAATGACATTGAAAAGCACCAGAATAAGTCCCTGTACAGATAATGTAGTAGAAGCTCTCGGGATGACTGCCAGTTCTGCTCAGATCAACTTTGCTGGGCTTATTCATCCATTATCCCTTGCTGAGAGTGTTGGCTCCCACTTCCTCCCCTCCTCCAAGTCCTCTCCTGAGCAGAGCCAACCCTGGGAGCTTGATTTGTTCTCTCCTTCTATGGAGCCTGCAGCCCTGTTTCAGTAGTAACAGAAACTACAAAAATATAGCCCCCTTACCTCTAAGAAGGACCACTCTCCAGTGCAACTTTATGCTCCAGAACCCAGCCCCACCACCCCACTGCAACCCTGGATGGGGCCAGGGCTAGACTTCACTTTGGATCCCATTTTTACCAGCTCCATTCCTCTTCTGCCCTGCTTACTCAAATCTCTAAGGGGCTTCCTCTCTGAAGAGCTAATCCTCCCACAGATCACAGGAATCCCAGTTCCTGGCTCAACTTCTGCCTCTAGGGAGCCCAACCTAGGACAGAGATTTTGGCTTGAGGAAATTATTTTATTTACTGACGAAGTATCTGGATTCCTGCTGTAGATGATCAACAGGGACAGAATGATTAGAGTTCATCATTTTAGGCTGCTACCTGTGGATGAGGCAGCTCTGCCTGACAGGCCAATCTGGTCTGCACTATAGCTGGATTGCACTATATCCAAGAAGTAAGGTTGATCTTTGGCTCTATGTGTCGGAGCATCCCTGTGTCTGCAAAGGGCTGTGGTGGCTGATGGTGACAACAAATCACATGTCTCTCTTGCACACTTAGAGGAATGCCAAAGACCAGGCTGAAGAGTCCAGCAGAGCCCTTCCCATCACCATAGCTGTCTAAAGTCCCTGCCCACATCACAGCAGGAATGGCTCCCAGGGCAAGACGAAACCTGTGGCAAGGGGCTGGGAGTTCTTAAAAGGAAAAGTGGACAAAGATTCTGTAATCTTTGTGGAATGGTATGGAATATTCTTCAACACCATGGACAATCTGAACCCCACTCTTCTATTTATTTCTTTCCCCTCTTTGAAGGCCCTTCCTCCTTCTTACAGCTTCTCCAAATCCTGGGCACACTTCACCTGATTTGTTCTAATGTCCTCCATGCTCTGTGTCATCCCAACACTCCTTGCCACAGAAATCTCTCCTCTTTCCCACTTCACACAAATCTTGTTGCCTATACCATCCTCTTAGCATACATTCTCATGCACTACTCCTGATATCTTTATCTTTATGCCCCTTCCCTCCAGCTTTTCTAAAAGTCCTTGAAGATAAGGACTATGCCCTATACAGAATCTTCCTGACTGTTATGCACATTACAGGATACTAAGTAAATATTTATTTATGATGTTGACATGTATATTCATTGCTGGGCCTGCAAAATGATATGTTTCAATGTGGATAACAGGATTTTGTGAGCTCTGCCGATTAAGATCTGTTCCTGCCCTAGGAGACCACGAGACAATTGCAGGGACTGAAGCGAAGAAAGTGTGTGGTTGGAAGTGGAGACGGTAAATTCAAATTCAAAGAGGGCTCAGTTCTTACAAGTCACCCCCTGCTCTGGCCTCAGGCACAAGAGGGAATGAGCTGGTTGGACAGACTTTATTCACAAGAGATGTAAGAGGGAACTCTATGCACCCCCAAAGCAGGGCTGTTTGGGGGGAGCGGAGGGCTAGGGATGCAGTGTTTGTAAGAAGAGGTTATTGTCTTCCATTAATTACCTTTTTTGACTGGTTTCTTCCTCAAAAACTGTGCTCTAAATCCGAAAAACTTGTTTTTGAAGTTTTTCTGTAACCAAAAGCTGGTGACAATGGTACTTTGTTCCCATCCCAGTTTGATGTGCTCTGAGCCACCAGAAGGGCCCATCTGCCCCAGAGCTATTAAAGCACAGGGAAGAACTAATATGGTGGAGAGGAGCCAAGTATTCTCCTAGAAGTACACAAGGTAATACTGGCCTATGCCTTTAGGCTCCCGAGTTAGGACCACAGAGGTAGACTCTGGCCTCGGTTAGTCAACAAAGTGCTGCCTGTTTCAGATGAATGTTTCATATAATTACCAACTAGATATCAGCAAATGATAGCCAGGTCCCAAAAGACACTATTACTCCCTAGAAAAGCTCCTTGAGGCTGGGTCCCTTGTCAGCAGGATGGGAAGGGGCCTCTGTCTTCCCATGCCAGTGGACAACCTGCAGAAGCAATGACAAGAGGCTTCCCCTTATCCATCTATGGGGGATATGTTCCAAGACCCTCAGAAGATGCCTAGAACCACAGAGAGTACCAAACCCACTATACACTCTGGTTTTTCCTATATATATGTATATAAGATAAATTTTAATTTACAAATTAGGCACAAGAAGAGATTAACAACAGCAACTAATAATATAATAGAACAATTACAACAATATGCTGTAATAAAAGTTAAGTGAATGAGGTCTCTCTCTCAAAATATCTTTGGTACTCCACTCACCCTTCCTCTTGTGACGATGTGAGATGATAAAATGCTTATGTGATGAGATGAAGTGAGGTGAATGATGCAGGCACTGTGACATAGTGTTGGGCTGCTCTTGACCTTCTGACCAAATGTCAGAAGGAGGATCACCTGCTTCTGGATCGTAGTTGACCCTGGGTAATGGAAACACGAATAAGAGAGGACTACTGTGGGGCACCTGTGTGGCTCAGTTGGTTAAGCAACTGCCTTCGGCTCAGGTCATGATCCTGGAGACCCGGGATCGAGTCCCACATCGGGCTCCCTGCTCGGTGGGAAGCCTGTTTCTCCCTCTCTCACTCCCCCTGCTTGTGTTCCCTCTCTGGCTGTGTTTCTATCAAATAAATAAAATCTTAAAAAAAAAAAAAAAAAAGAGAGGACTACTGCATGAAACAGAAAGCAGACAAAAAACTCACTGCCATAGGGCTGTCCCACCATGTCCACCAGATCCACCTTGCCCTTCTCCAACCCAACACTGGAGAGGCAAGCTTGGGAGAGGGCGGAGGGAGGTAGTGGAAGCACCCTGAGTTGTACATGAGATTGGAGTTTATTTGAGGTTAAGATGATTAAAACATAATAATCAGTACTGGTTACATAATCTTCAGGGCCCTGTGCAAAATGAAAATATGAGACTCCTCATCTTAGAAACAAGAAAATTCGTCCTTGAAGTTATTCAAATTTAAAGCTTTTCCTTCCATTCATGGTCTCCCAATCTGTTGGTAAAGTTTTTTTGTTCTTCTTCAATGTCACACTCCCTCTGGCACAAGAATACACAGGCCATGTGTGGAGGCTTGCAGGCTTCAGGGGCCCCGAAGGGGGGGCATGCTGGACTTGCACTCTACCGCTCCAGATCCCCCTTCCCACAAGCTGCTAGATCCCCAAGCATGTTGCAACCTTAGCACTAGGATGCACTAGACCGCTGAAGGAGGAGTGGTGAGAGGCTCCCTCCAGCTGCGTAGCCCACTCAGCACAGCATGGTGCTGCTAACCCAGGCAGGGTCCACACTAGCTGTGTCCATGCAGAGACTGTGGGGATGTCGACTCCACAAGGCCCCCACCGGGGACTAGAGGCAGTAGCAGTCAATGGGGGCGGGTAGGGAGGGGAGGGGAGGCATGGGGTCTGGGACTCTACAGGGTCGGGGAGTGAGCAGCTGTGAATCTGTCCCAGGGAAGTAGCAGGAGATCCACACGGGACTGAGGCTCCAAGCCCCCAGGGCTTGCTCCACTCCTCATCAGACTTCACCTACAAAGCATGAGTCCAAAGACAACAGTGTTAAGAATTCCAAGATGGCAACTGGAAAATATTAAGCTCTGAGCCCCATGCCCCTGTGAGTGACCCTGGATGGTTACACAGGGCCTTGCACACAGCTGCCTAGACAATAATTGAAATAAGCTTTTGTTAATTCTAAAACTGACTGACAACAAACGGACTAAGCCTAAAATTTTGTTAAAGGAACCTGTTAGTCAGCAGAAAAATGCTGGTTTAATGCTGTAGCTTTGGGGTGGGGGCAGGGAGTTTCCTATTTTATGTCAAGGAGCTAAGACTCCTCAAACACACCAGTAACACTCACATTTCTCCTCGGCCGATTTTTTTTTTTAAGGTTTTATTTACTTATTGACAGAGAGAGAGATGACAAGTAGGCAGAGAGAGAGGAGGAAACAGGCTCCCCACTGAGCAGAGAGCCCGATGCGGGCCTCGATCCTAGGATCCTGAGATCATGACCTGAGCTGAAGGCAGAGACTTTAACCCACTGAGCCACCCAGGCTTGCTCAGCTGATTTTAATGTGCAGTCATTTGATGCCTCCCCTTCTTTCTTCTCCTTTCCCACCTTGTTGCCAAGCTCTGATATTTTCTCTTCTGAACTGTCTCTGTAGTTCTTTCTGCCTCCCACCTCCACCCAGTGCCCCACTGCTGCATGCTAGATTAGAGCAGTCCTGAAACAGGCTGGCAGATAGAAGAACCTTCCCCAACCTGCTTGTGTTCCACTGCCAGACAGATCCGAGCTCCAGCAGTTAACTTCAGCTCCATCCCTGCCCCTTACTAAATATTTTACTCTAATGAAGTTACTTAGGCTTTTTGGGCCTTATGTTACTCATCCAATAATCTTGTTTAAGAATTAAATAAGGTAATGGGTATAGACTGGAATTTATCCTCCTCTTTGCAAATCGAGGCAGGCCAGGCTATAAGGAATGTGTCATTCTGTAATTTTGTATAATTCAGCAATTTTCCTAAAGTGCAGATTGCCTGGACATAATAGATAGTTTCCCCAGCAGCACTGCCTGCTAAGATTCAGTCTCATCCCTCTTATATGGGAATATAATGTTTACCCATCAAGAAAGCTTTGGGTTGGGGCCCAGAAGAGCTGTAACACGCCAGAGAAGGCCCTTAAAAGGACAAGAACAGAGAAGCCCAGGAGATAGATAAAATCAGAATTGTACCCAGTGAAAGACTTTCATCATGGCCAAGGACACATAAGGCAAGGCACAATTATTTTGTAGATATATATGATGTACTTTGTAATCTAAAAAAATCTGAGTGCAGTACAGAGCTGTTCTTATAAGACAGGTTTCCTCTTTTTGCTAAGTGTCCAGTAGAGAATTTTATTTAGAGGACATGCTTAAAACATTCAAGCATTTACACCATGAACACTCAATAAATGTTAGAATGGAGAATATTTTAACACATGTATTTGGAATCACAGTTATAAAAACAACAACAACAAAAACCAGAAGTCATTAAATCCGTGCTTTTTTAAGAGTTTGAGGGAAACTTGTAAAGTAGTTCAGTCTTGTCATTCTGTGGAAGTGGTGATTAAGGGTCAGTGAGGATAAGTAAGGTGCTGAAACGACATAATGATAGACGCTGTTATAAACGAGTCCACTGCCTACAGTCTATACCTCTTACTGGACGGTACGTGTGTATTACCCTTGAAGTGTATCAATTGAGCAATTTAATATGATTGTTGAATTTACACATTCATTTTATATAGAGTGACCCTTCAACAACACAGGGGTTAAGGGTGCTGAACCCATGTGCCATCTAAAATCCACATAGAGGGGCCCCTGGGTGGCTCAGTCATTAAACATCTGTCTTCAGCTCAGGTCATGATCCCAGGGTCCTGGGATCAAGCTCCACATCAGACTTCCTGCTCAACGGGGAGTCTGCTTCTCCTTCTCCCACTATGCCTGCTTGGGTTCCCTCTCTTGCTGTCTCTCAATGTCAAATAAATAAATAAAGTCTTTAAAAAAATTTATGTCTAAATTTTGACTCCAAAAAAACTTAACTATTAATAGCCTATCATTGACCATAGACTTACTGATAATATAAACAACCAATAATTAACACATATTTTGTATGTCATATATATTATATACTGTCTTCTTACAATAAAGTAAGCTAGAGAAAAAAATTTTATTATAAAAATTATAAGGAGGAAAAAATATATTTACAGCACTGCACGATATTTATTGAGAAAGTCTGCACATAAGTAGACTCATACGGTTCAAACCCTTGTTGTTCAAGATCAACGGTATATCTCATATATATATATGGTCTTCATATATGTCCTTTTATATTTGTTTTACATCATATGTTTCAATTGCAAAGAAATAAAAATGTTCTATCTCTGGGATGCCTGGGTGGCACAGTGGGTTAAGCGACTGAATCTTGATCTCAGCTCAGGTCACAATCTCAGGGTCGTGGGACTGAGCCTCGCATCAGGCTCCACGCTCGGTGCAGAGTCTGTTTGAGATTCTCTCTGCCTCTGCCCCTCCCACTCATTCACTCTCTCTCAAATAAAAGCATAACTCTTTTTAAAAATGTAAAAAAAAAAATTATATCTGTATATTGTAAGAATATATATGCCACACATAAAATATATAGAATAATATAGATGTGTACCTGTTCGTGAAACTCATATGACTCCATTTACTTATAGCACTTTGCGGGGAACCTTGAACATATGGCATACTTGATAAATTTAAGAAGTTCGTAAATTAAGGTTAACCCTCTGTCACAGATTTACTGCTTATGGGAACACCAAAGAAGTAACAGAAGCCTCTCCTGTCTCCACGCGGGCCCCACCCCACCTCCATGTGCCTGATTTTTAAAAAATGGAAAAATGGACAAGAGCTAGAGCTACTGGTTTCCTCACATCAAGCACAATTTACCATTTGGAACTTTTACTACAAAGATATTCTTGTTTTTTTTTTTTTCATTAGGAAAGCATTATATTTCCCAACTAGATTGTAATCTCCTTGAGAGCAGAGATAGTCTTTTCTCCTTTTATACACCTGCCTTCCCCACCAACACATCTACAATAATTTGCCGATGTTATTAATTAAGAAAAAAGGTAGGAGCCTTGGAGAGCAAGACGGTTTTAAAAACTTCCATAAAAATATGGAAGCTGATTCTCTCCTTGAATACAGGCAGCCCGTAGTGACTCACTTCTAACATTCTGTGACCAAAATAATGCAGCGGAAATGACACTGTGTGCCTTCTGAGTCTGGGTTGGGAAAGGGGATATGGTTTCTGCTTCACTCTCACTCTCAAGACACATGCCTCACCAATATGAAAGACCATGAATCTCATTTAAAAGTTGAGACCACATTAGAAGGTTAATGGTACCATCACCGCCACTTTGGAATTGAGGAAACTGAGCTATAGAAACAGTGAGTTCTCTAAGTTCACACGTCAGACCAGGAATTGCATACCGTTATAACTGACTCTTCATCATATACATACTTCTCTAATTTTGATCTCACGCCACCCAATTAAGTTTTTTGAAGCTCAGTCATTTGTAAAGTGATTATAAATAATGTGCCTGCGTCATGGGATTCTCAGAAGGACCAAAGAGGAAAATAGTCAAAGTTATGCATTATAAACTAATCTATAGTTAGCACTTAAATTCAGCTAAATTTATAGTCATGTTTGTCAAAAGGCTTTCAAATTAATAAATAAGTAGCCTGTTATTATTTCTGACCTATTTCTTATAAAACCCATAAAACAAATTAATTCCAAAGATTTATGTGCTATGTTTAAATGAATTTAGAGGAAAATGCTATTTCTTGAAGCATGATAAAAAAGCATCTTTAGTTTCTGATGAAAGCCTTAATTATTCAAACCTGCAATAAGCAAGAAATGACTCAGAGCTGTAGTTTCCAAAATTTCATCTTTGGAGACCTAGGAGTTCTTTCTCTGAAGCTGTTCTCTTTCTATCCACATTGTACATTGACTTCAGGACAAAATGGTATCATATCATTTTGTACCTTCCTTTAATGCATTTAAGTGTTGGTTTATCTATATCATAAAACAGGAATGCAGTAGAGGGTGGTATATGGAAAGCCACTTAGAAGAAGAGGGTGTGCTCACCTGTGTGAAATGCTTAAGTTAGATGAGGATTGAGAATTGACCACTGGGTTTGGCAAAAAAGAGGCCATTTATGATTTTGTGACAAGGGAATGGTGGGGACTAGTACCTAATGAAGTAGATTCGAGAGAGAATGGAGGAAAGGAAGTGCAGACAGCTCTGTGAGACAGATTTACCATTGACAATCCTTAAGGAATTTTGATAAAAGGGAATAGAAAATGGTGGAGCTGTAGCTGGGGTCATGAGAGGGATGCTTTGAAGTTATGGTTTGATTGTATGAAATGAGGAATGAGCCTTTAGGGCAGGAAAATTGAATGATGGAGGCCAAAAAAAGAGACAGCTATAGGAACATTGCCCTTAAATGGGTGAGGCATCAGGAGAGGAGATTCAGGGCAACCTAAAGGAGAGCTGGCCTATGGTGCGCAGACGCACTGCTCATCCAGTGGGATGGGAGGCAAGCAGAATGTGCAGGCACAGATGTAGGGAAGAGGGCAGGTGTGGCCATGGGAGCCTGTGAAGGTCACCTGGCACTTTCTTCTAAGGTCTCACTTTTAAAAGCAGTGAAAGAACACCTGTGTAGCTCAGTTGGTTAAGCATCTGCTTTCAGTTCGTGATCAAGTCTGCTTCTCCCTCTACCCCTCCCCCCTCCTAGTGCCCTCTCTCTCTCTTTCTCTCTCAAATGAATAAATAAAATCTTAAAAAAAAAAAAAGCAGGGAGAAGTAGTAGTAGAGTGTTGGGGGGGAGCGTTCATCTAGAGGAAGAATAGAACAAGTAAAGTGGATAACTGGAAACCCTGAAGGCCCAATGAAGTTAGTGGTTAAGAATTTTGGAGCACTTGGGTGGCTCAGTTGGGCATCTGCCTTCAGCTCGGGTCATGGTCCCAGAGTCCTGGCATTAAGCCCTGCATTGGCTCCCTGCTCAGCGGGGAGCCTCCTTCTCCTTCTCCCTCTCTCTCTGCCTGCCATTTCCCCTGCTTGTGCTCTCTTCTCTCTGTCAAATAAACAAATCTTAAAAAAAAAAAGAACTTAAACTGAGATCAGTCAGTATGTTTGTGTGTTCTTCTCACACACGTGAATATATATATTCAGGTGAAGCGTTACATGCATGTAGACATTGGTGTTCCAGTGGACGTATACAACAGTGTGGGAGACAGAATAAGATGGACTATTCCCTGCTCCTGTTGTAGACCATTGTAGACCCTGGAGCATGGCAGGGCTTGTGGATATGATGAGATATCACTCCCATGATTACATGCATTACGTGCAGAGGGAAGAGATTTTGCAGATCCCTTACCGGTTGACTTAGAGTTCTTTGAAACAGATTATCCTGGGTATCCCTGACTCTTCAATCAAGCCTTCAGAGAAAGGCTAGGTCTTCCCTGAGAACAGAGATGCTCTCCTGAGGCTTTGAAGAAGTAAACCACTTTAAGAAGCCACTAGGTATGCTACCACTATAAGAAATGAATTCTGTGTGCATTTGGAAGAGGACCCCATGGTTCAGATGGGAACTCAGTCCTGCCCCCATCTTGGCTGGCTGCAGGCTTATAAGACCCGAGGAAAGGACTTGCCTGTCATGTGATTCAATTCCTGACCCTCAGAGATGGTGCAATACCAAAGAGATGTTATGAGCCACTAAGTCCATGATCATTTGTTATTGTAGCATACAAATCTGAAACAGAGGGGGAAGGAGGCAAGGAAGTGAAGGGTATGGACTAAGACTGATTATAACAAAGGATTAAGAGACTAAGATGAGTGAGGAGGGAAGTGAGAACATGAAGAGGTAAGGTACAGTGAAAGAACGCGAGCATCAGTGCATTTGTTTAAATAATAGCTGAGAGTCTAAAATGTGCTATGTGCCATGCTAAGGGAAAGTCTGCCAAACATGACATTGTGGCAAGTCATCTGGCCCAAACAGCAGGCTCCATGTAGCTATAGAAATGTCCTGCAACCCAGTGTGGTTTGGAGCCACAAAAGACTGGGGCAGGGAAGTGGTTTCCCCAGAGACGCAGGTCCCATCCCGTGATGCTGACCAGAATGTTAACAGTTTGGTGGGCCTTGCTGAAGGGCCCTCAGCTCAGATCCCAGAGCGACAAGAAAGCCTAACTATTTGACTTGATGCTCCTACTGCGAGGACCAATTTGTATCAGCTCCCAGAGAGGAAGCATCCCTTGCAAAGGCTCTAAGGAGGAGGATTGGAGAGCACCTGGAAAAAACTGCTGGAATGCAGAGACCCAAAGAAAGAGAGGTATCAGACAGAGCTGGAAAGAGAATCTACGTATTTGGGGCAAAGCAGGCTCCCCTACATCATAGGCTAGGACAGAGTAAGAATAGTATTCTGAAACCCTTAATTAAAAGATGAGGCTTCAAAGTGATTTAAATGACACCAAATTCTAAGAAGTGCTCTCAAGTTGAAATGAATCAAGGGCTCCATTGTGCACTTGTTTTTCCTCTGAGCCTAGCTATTCCCACTGCAACTATCTTCAATAATCTTAAGTGGCGTCAGAATGTTCAAAACAAAATTATATTTAATTCAAACAGTAAAACTAGCCCATTGCAGCTCTTAGGACAAAGAGTAGAGAGTGACAAACGAAAAAAGAGAGAGAGAGAGAATCAGAAGCTGTCACAACACCAAAAGGTTAGAAATCGTTTGCTCAAACCTTTAGTTAATAAATGCATAATGAAGTTTCCGATCTTACCACTCCAATTGTTTGTGTCCTGTAATGTGGGATTTTATTGCCGTTTCATAATGTCACTTTATAATGGAAATGATGCAGAACAGGCAGGGTACTTTAGGAAATCATATTTTCCTTAGCTGTACCAAAATACTATCTTTTATTAAGCTCTTGCTATTTTCTTTCAAGAGCTATCCCTCGCACAAGTCCGTGTGGCGCTTATTTTCTCCTATTGGCTGGTCTTCGCTATCTATAGAACCCATGATCACCAGGGAACCAGCAAGAACAAAACAGGAAAGACATTCAAGTAAGAAAAAAAGTAACTGGGTAGCTGCAAGATGGGTCTGATCTAAGGTATTGTTTCTACGCAATCATGAGAACTCAAGTTTTGGAAGATTTTCTAAGAGACCTAATCTTTGGGTCTGTATGTTATCTCTAAACATTAACACAAGATTTGGAGGCTTTCTGACAGGGGCGGTCCCAGCCTCATTCTCACGCATGTTCTGCTGCTGGCCTCCAGGACAGCCACCCTCTGAAGTATTCTCCCACTTCTCCATCCCCTTTGCCAGCTCATCTTTCCCTCCCAGACCCAAAAGGCCCAGACTTTCTGCGGACACTCTGTGCGGGGATGAACTTGTCTAGTCCTGCTGCTACAATCAATACTTACTTTATCCGGACAAATGCCTCAAGGTCTGACCTTTCCTCTGAGCTTCTAACCAAATTGCCATAATGTTGTTTGGGGTTTTGTTTTGTTTTGTTTTGTTTTTTAATTTAAATTAAATTTAACTTATGCCTCTGTTGACCTCTTTCCAAGACTTCCTCTTGCATTTAGAAGGAAACGTAAACATCTCCAGTGGCCTCCAATGTGCTCCCCTGTTACCCTGCCTCCCCTGCCTGCTCCCCTCCCTCACCCTCCCCGTCCCCCCACCCCCAAGCCCCCAGCTGCACTGGCCTTCCTGCTCGGTTCTTGTCCCAGCCTGAGAAAGCACCACAGGCTGTGGCATTTCCTCAGCCTGGGAAGCGCCTCCTGCTGATCTTCCCCAGGCTGGCGCCTTATTCCAGGTCTCTGCTCAAGTATCCTTCTGTAAAGAACCCCTGAACGCCCCATCTAGAATAGATCCTCCTGCTCACACCCAGCCTCTCTTCCCTGGATCTATTTTATTTCTCCACAGAATTTTGTAATACTTCAAAATATTTTATTACTTCTTGTCTGTCTACCCGCTATAATGTAAGCTCTCTGGTGGCATAGACTTTGTATTACCCAGTACTATATCTTCCAGGCCTAAAATTATAATACCTGACATAATAAGTATTTGTTATATAGCATTATTGTTTTAGAGATAAGAAACTAAAGCTTGAGGTGTGTATTAGTTTTCTACTACTCTGTAACTAATTATCACAAACTGAGCAGCTTCAAACATTTGTTGGCAGGGCTGTGTTCCTTCTGGAGGGAGGCTTCAAGGAAAGATCCATGGCCTCACCCTTTCTAGCCTCTAGAGCAGCTTGTATTCCTTGGCTCTTGGCCGTGTCTCCATCTTCAAAGCTCATTATTCCAAAGTCCAATTCTATTGACATGTGTCCTTTCTCCGACCTTGATTCCTCCTATGTATCCTCTTATAAGGACACTTGTGATAACATTGAACCTTCCTGGATGACCCAGAATATTCTCTCCATCTCAAAATTTTTAATTTAATTATATTTGTAATGAAAAATCCCTTTTGTTGTGTAAGGTAACATATTCACACATCCCAGGGATTAGAACATGGACAGCACTGGGGAAGAGATGGGCATTTTTCTATCTACCACATGATGTTTAAGTAACTTTCTCAAGGTCGATTAGCTAGCAAGTGGCATAGATGAGTTTTTAGCTTGAGCTTTTTGGACTTCTATTGTCTGTGCTGTCTTTGAAGCCAAGACATACCACCACCCAGCCAGTGCCGGCAAAGCCCGGTAGGAGGGCTCAGCCTGGAGTGGTTCCAAAACTCCAAGAAGGAAATCTCAGTGTTGTTGCAATGATAACAGCATTAGTGTTCTCTCAGGTTCTCTCCTCCATCGAGGCATCTTTACAATATGTAACAAAACATTACTGTCACTCCAGAAGAGTTTAACGTAGAGTCTGCTCTAAATGTGCAAGTGCTACATGTAACAAGATAAACATGTCACAAGTTTTGCTGAAGAGAATTACTTCTATGATTCTGAACTATACGAAAGAATAATAATACTGATCAGACCTACTATTTTCTGAGCACTGTGATTTCCTAGATAACTTCACATGTTCATTATCTCCTTTAATTCTTACTACAACCGCTAATGATAGGTATTATCATTTTTGTTGATAAAGAAATTGATGTTTATAGGTATGGAGTGAATTACTATATAGCTCCAAGAGGGATTAAAAGACTCATCTGCCTGTTCCAAAGTTCATACTCTTCCAAAAACCCAGATACCTTTCAGTTCAAAGGAAAGATTTCCTGCTGAGCTACCAATAACCAGAGAGGGGAGGGGGGTTGAAATGTAGGGCACTAGTAGATTTCTTTCTGGAATTTTTTTCTTGGGAACTTCAAAGGCAAGATAGTGACTTGGGAGGATTTTGCAAGTTACAGAATCCTCTACCTCTCCTGTGGGTTAGCATAGTGCCCAGAATATTATAAATACCTAGTAAATATTGGTGAATTTTACTGAATAAGTTTAGATGCAAACTTGCAACCTTTTTTCAGAGAATGCACTATTGTTCATTTCTTCTATGAGATCACAGGGATTGTAGCTGGGAGAAGAGAAGGTAACCCCAGGTAGTATACTAATAGTAGGATTCCTAAACAGGACAGGGAAAGGATGCTCATCATTGCAGTGTTCCACGCCCACCGTTTTCAAAGAATGAGTTGGTGGGTGGTGAACACCAATGCACATATCTACCAGGTAAAGCTTTGAAATCCTTTAACTCTCACCAATTTATCCTCTGAAACTCTCCCCACCCTTCTTTATTCCTTTATTTACGCGCTGACTTAGCAAACATGGAATCCCTACAATGAGACTGCCTCTCTGCGGAATTATAGGGATAAAGAGATAATGAGGAATCAGTCCCTGACTGAAAGAGGGTAAAATACAGTGGTAGGAGAAAGAGATATAAAGTAAATGCACTGAAGTATTAGAGGGGCTATACACATTTACCATGTATAGTGAGAAGCTCCAAAACGAGGAGGGGGCAGAGGGAGAAGGAGAGAGAGAAGATTAAGCAGGCTCCATGCCCAGCACAGAACCCTGTGTGGGCTCAATCTCACGATCCTGAAATCATGACCTAAGATCATGACCTGAGCTGAAATCAAGAGTTGGACACTTTACCCAGGCGCCCCAGACAAAGGAAACTTTTAAGGAGTGCTTAGGTGCTCCTAAATTTAGCGGAAGGGTTAGATTTTATGGGGGGAGGGGCTGTTTCTGGGTTGAAGGAATAATGTGAGGAAAGATGCAGCAATATTGAGCCATTGTGTTTTATAGAAACTAAAAACTAAAGGCTGGTTTAGTGGTTCCTTTTCCTTGCAAAGCAACGGCCATCAGACAGAAACATAATTCAGTGTGACACAACTAGGATTTATGAGTGCCTTCCACTTCTGCAGTCTGCACTTGTCTAGACATCGCTGCAGGCGGCGCTGCCAGATTCCCTAGGCTGTGCCTGCTTCTAGACGAGCACACGGAGAGACAGAGACATGCTGCAGCTGGGCAAGGTCTCCACTTCCTATGGCCAGTCATGGAAGAGACGAAGCTCCCCTCTCCTGCTTTTTTACCCTCCCAGTGGTTCCTTCACATCCCACCTCCGTGCCTTCTCCTCAATGGGACCTTCCAAGCTGCGAATGTGTACCTAGCTGGCAGTTCTCATGTGAGCCAATAGAACTAATTGAAGTAGTGGTGGAAAAACAAGCAGAGATTTGATCCATCGTTAAGCTAAAACAAAACGGTCTCTGGCAGTTTTGTGTATGTGTCTTTCCTATGTTCCTAAACTCTAGAGATGAGAATGTGAGGTAAAGTGTTAGTCCTTGAACCTCCCGTACTTTTTCCCATCTTGTATTAATTTTTACCTATTGCTTAATCTATACAAAGAGAAGTCCACGAGCGGGAAATCTCCTATGAAAGATCAGCAGATCATTAAAATTTTGACTTGATATGCTTTTACATCCTCACTGCAAACTTATCCAGGGATAAGTATCTTAGAAACAAAATATTTCCAAATCTAAATGTCAAAGCAAGTTCAAAAATAGCCCATTGGAGTGTTTCCCTTAAGCAAAGCAAATCCCCCTCCAAGTCCAACATGTGCAAAGTTTAAAACAGGGGTGGATAACTCTACAATAAAGCCCACAATATTGGCAAGCTTGTAAAAGATTTAGGACTGGTCACATATTATGAAAGACTATATCACTTTCCTCCCAGACAACGGGACTTTCTGCATTTGCAAAGAGCTACTCCAGAGAGTCCCCCCCAAAAAATAAATATCATGAGTAAATACCTCTAAAAATAAAAGTATAGTTTCAAAAACACCAATCTAAAAACAAAGTATTTCACCAGCACCCACATTTATGGTTTTCTTTTCTTTTCCTTTTTGTTTTCCAACTTTCAACTTTTATGTATCTCTAAGAATCATTGGTACCACTTCACCTTAAATATCATCGGCTCTGTCCCTTAGAGTCAGAAAGGATCCAAGTATCACTTAATCCCATCCTTTCATTTAACACATGACCAATTTGACAAATTGTATGAAACACCTGCCACCTAAGAAGCAATGTACCGGGAGAGACACTAATATGAAAAATACATGATTCCCTGAATCATTTAACAAAAATGATTTCACTTATGCCTTAAAGATGTTTTCTATTGGGGTGCCTGGGTGGCTCAGTTGGTTAAGCGACTGCCTTCAGCTCAGGTCATGATCCAGGAGACCCGGGATCGAGTCCCACATCGGGCTCCCTGCTCGGCGGGAAGCCTGCTTCTCCCTCTCTCACTCCCCCTGCTTGTGTTCCCTCTCTGTCTGTGTTTCTCTCTGTCAAATAAATAAAATCTTTAAAAAAAAAAAAAGATGTTTTCTATTTATTTGAGGAGACCGGTACTGTATACATGCAGAGAAGGATAACTGCAAAAAGATTTATTCAAATGAGATGCCATCAAGATATTTGGGCTGGTGGATGCTGGAAGTAAATAGGTTTTGGACTAAATTTGAAGAAGGGATATAATTTCACTAGAAATAAGTGCAACAAAAAGTTGTTTTCCACAGATGGAATAGTACTGGTAAAGATTCATTAATAGTAAAAACCATGTGTGTCCCAGGAGTTCTACAATGTGATTTGATAGAAGCAATGAAAAAAAGTATCCAAAGTTGGAAAGTCACAGAATCTGGCCAAGTGGGGTAGTCTAATTACTTATTCACCATTTTTTACAGCATTTTAAGTAGAATTTTTGATTGGAGAAAGGAAAGAGAATAGGGCTACATATATAAAAGCATTGGAGTTAAAAAATGACAGAGTTGCCAATGGTCTCACATCAAGATTAGGACTTCCTAATGTTGAAAATTTAGCAGTAAGGATGCTTCTGACTGCAGGAAGCAGATGACCCCAATTCCAACAAATCAGACAACTTATTATGTCATGTGAAAAAAGAAAGTCCAGAGGTAGGTGTTTCCAGGATGTTTGTCAAATTTACCAGGGAACCTTGTTTTTTTTTCCATTTTTCTCTATTGTGCCATCTTTTCCATGTGGGGTTGGATCTCCCTTCATGTCACAAGGTGGCCTCTGTGACTCCTGCCATCACTGCATGTACCACAGTGTCCAGTATAAGAAAAGAGACTATTTCACCCCTGGCCCTCCTTTTGAGAATGAGGAGATCCATCCCATTTGTCTTGCCATTTGGCTTGAATTACATCATGTATTCATTCCTAAAACAACCTCTGAAAGCGAATGGGATTGCCAAAAGCAACCAGGATTTTACCCTTGATTCGAGCAGGCAGAAGTGAAAATCTAAACAAAGTCAGGGCTTTACTAACAAGGAAAAAAAAAAAAAGGCTGACTTTTGAGCAAACAACTCACATTGTTAAGTGACCACAACTATTTTCTAAACCCTCTCTGGGGGAACTGTTCAAGTAAAGGCCCTCCCCCTTTATTCAGAACAATGGCTCATGCACAAAGCCTGAAGAAGATGAAGGCTAAGGGGTTCCTGTAGGCACGGCAGGCTTTGTATAATAAATAACAGATTGGGGCTAGAGCCATGGAGCCTTCACATCCTAGTCCAATCACTAGGCAGTCAGGTGCATGAGGAGAGCAGCAGAGGGAGGAAGCAGTTCAAGGTGCCAAGAAAAGGTTGAAAGGATTTTAAAAAGACATTTGGAGATAAAGTAGCATCATCTTGGTCTTCTTGGTGTTGAGCAGGATTGCCCCATCACCTCATTAGCCAGACTTAAACACTCAGAGGGTAGGTCCTTCCCAATTGCATGCCTCTTGCCAGCAATATAATGCTCAATACATACATTTAAAGATGTCTCAAATTAATTTCTTATTTTCTCCATTACTCTCTTCCATAATATGATGTCAGAATTCTTAATACCGCAGTAAAGGTAATGTTTTGGTTAGGGTAACTGCTGCATACTGCGTCAAGGACATACAATCTGGGCACCCAAATCAATTTTCATAATCATCTGTTGCTACATTGTCATTTTAGTAAGGAAATGATGATGATGTTTTGTGAAACCACATCTTTTTTTTTTCCACTGTTTTCTACCTTATGATAAGAGAGAACACAAAAACAGAATGAGTCACTCCTTTGCCACCACTTCCCTTTCATTTCCCTTCCTGTTTTCCCATTGGAGGCTTTATGTAAGATCAGTGATGGACTCATTAGATTCTCAAATCACACTTAGACAAAAGTATTGAGGAGATGTTTTGCCCTTCATTCGACAAGTATTTATTCCAGACACTGTGCCAGAGAATAAAAACTCCAAATAAGACACAGCCATCTAGTTTATGCAGCTATTAAAAAGGATCAAATGAAAGCACATTTAGTGGCATGGAAAGATAGTTATAATAAATGAAAATACATACCTGTAAGTATTGTTTACTTTGGTGTATGAGTATATAATATCCACCAGGATATTTTTAATTATTTATATATGTATAAATAATATATATAATTATATATATAAATAGACACACAGATATATGTGGGGGTGGAGAATGTTACTTCAAATAAACAAAAACACTTGACTGTAATCTCCCTGTCTTCTATGGGTTGATGGTAGAGGGTAGGGAGTGGCAGAATTCATGCCCGTGGGGGGCGGGGAACTACTTTCTTTTGCTCACACAAGCAAGTGTAAACCATTTTTGCCCAAGAAAGATTACAGTTAAAATAAAGATTATAATTTCAAAACATGGAGTAGATTGCTTTTGCCTAATATATTTTCACTTTCCAGCAATGCACACTACTTGTAGAACAAGAATCGAAGATATAGTTTCTATCTTCAAGGAGCTCTTCCAGAAGAGAACTTATAAATAAAACATTGCCATACAATATTATAGGAGTTATTTGAGGGGAGATACACATATAGTATATATTCATGAAAGCGGAGGGAGAAGCCACTATCTCTACCTGGAGACTCCTAGAAAGGCTTTCCCTAGGATTTGGTTTCTGAATTAGATTTTAAACCAAAGTCTCTCAGAGAGAATACCGTATGTTAAAGCACAAGAAAACTGACAACCCAGTAGGACTGGTTCTCAGATGGGTATATATGCAGACCCACAAAAGGAGGTGAGTAGAGATGGTAAAAATAACAGGTTGTAACAGTAGATGGGGACTAGACAATGAAAATATAAGCCATCTTCAAAAGTGGCTTCATGCCAGCATCTAGGTGGCTCAGTCAGTTAAGCAGCCATCTCTTCATTTCAGTTCAGGTCATGATCTCAGGGTCTTGGGATCACACCCTAAGTTGGGCTCCATGCTCAACGGGGACCATGCCTGAGGAGTCTCCCTCTCTCCCTTTCCCTTTGCGCCTCCTGACTCACACATGCTCTCTCTCTAAAATAAATAAATCTTAAAAAAAAAAAAGTGGCTTCATGAAGAAGCCATTGAAAATTATATTTTTTAATAAAAAAGTAAACACAATTCTTAAAGTTTTTTAACGTACATTTTTTGTAATCATAGAACAAAAAAGGGAATTAACCTTTTTCATAGCTTGAAGTTTTAGATCCTTGAGACTAATTCTTTCTATTAGAGTGACCCAATGGGTCCCCAGGTTGGGGTCAGCCAGTAATAAATTTTTACCAGTCTAAGAAACAATAAGAGAAATAAGAAAAATGTAGTGAATTTTGCATACAACTTAAATCTATTCAATTTTTTTGTGTGTCTGCCATTAACAAAATAAAAAATTGACAACCCTATGTTGGTGACCCCTCAGTCATTTTTAGTTTTTCACCCATGAAAGAAAACTTAAGTTCAGTAAACCTTTGGAGTATAATTTTCTAACTTCACAAGGCACTGAAAATAGCCAGAAAAAGGAAAATAAGCTAAGCAAAAATGTAGGAAAAGAGAGAAATCAGAGAGTTAAAGAAAATTCCATACAAAGAAAGTGTGAAGGTGGAAAAGAAATAAATTGACTAGCAAATACAGCAATATTGGAATAAATCTTTAATTTTATTTTAGAGAGATACAGTATATCTTTCTTTTAGATTCTGCATACCAAATGTCTAGGTTACACATTTGGATTTTTAGGAGAGTCATTTGGGGCCTGAAATACAGGCAGAGGTATAAATTTCCTTTCTTTATGAGATACGTGTCTTCTGCAAAACTGGATATCAGGAAAATTTTTTTTACCCCATAAATCTTTATTCTTCCATTTTTTTAATGCTGAAAAAACTCCCTCAGTCGATTTTGTTGACAAGTCTAACAAGAAAGGCATGGTGCTGGCTTGTGGAATGCAGCAGAATTTTAGGGTATTTACTGGGAATTTCACCTTATAATTCACGTTTCCTTTGCATGATCTTCTTTTTTCAGTGTTCTTGTTCTTCATTCTATAGTCCATCTACTTGCAAGAGTTTGGCCCTCATTTGTTCCTTGAGTGGTTGTATTCTGCCAGCCACAGGCACATAAACTCCTTGAGATCAGTTCCCTCCTCTTCTATTCATATCCCTGCAGGGTACCCAGGCCTACAGACTCATTCAAGTCTGTTGACCTTCTTCTTCCCACAGCAAGCAATAAAGAAAATGACCTTAGCTCCATAATCCTCATCCCTGATTTATGAACTGAAGTTAAACCATCAGTGCTTTCAATTTCATTCCTATCAATCAACTGTGTTTGGGCAGTATATATCAAAGTTAAATATCATAAAGCCAGATTTAATGGTAACGTATTGCTATATAAATGGAATTATCCTTTTCATATTTCACTTTCCATTTATGTTGGATCATAATACAAATTAAGTCCATCTGCCTCTAGCATCTGCATGGTATGTTTAGTTAGACACAAGAAGAATAAAAATTAGAAGGGTAGATCTGAAGACAGGTTTGAAATGACAAACAGATTTTCAAATTAGACTTCGCCTTTAAAGAGCAAACAGGTGTGTTTTATAAAATCCATGAAACATGTTTGTTTCCTTATAAATAATAAAAGAGAGGATAAAATTTAAAGCTGCACATGTATGTTTTAGAGGTGTTAATTTTTTATTGGATAAGAAAATATTTTCAGAGTATATCATTATTTTATTTTCTTCTCAATAATTATTATTTTTTAAATATTTTTTATTTTAGAGAGACAGAGAGCAGGAAGGAGGAGTAGAGGGAAAGAGAGAATCTTTTCTTTTTTAAGATTTTATTTATTTGAGAGAGAAAGTGAGTAAGAGAGAGCATGAGAGAGGAGAAGGTCATAGGGAGAAGCAAACTCCCCATGGAGTTGGGAACCCGATGTGGGACTTGATCCCAGGACTCCAGGATCATGACCTGAGCTGAAGGCAGTGGCTTAACCAACTGAGCCACCCAGGCGCCCCAGAAAGAGAGCAGGAAATCTTTAGCAGACTCTACACCAAGCTTGTAGCCCCACACTGGGCTAGATCCCATGACCCTGAGTTCACAAGCTGAGCCAAAACTGAGAGTCAGATTCTCAACCCACTGCGTTACCCAGGTGCCCCTCAATAATTATTTTTTACATGCAAATAACTTATAAGCCTATTCACCATCAATGGTTTAAAAATTCCATAAGTATTTTTAGTAAAACACATAAACCTCTCCTCATTTCTATTCTGCTTTTTTAAATTGCACTACCTATAAAATAACTACAATAAGAGTTGTGTATATTCTTTCCCTTCAGGGTATATTTTAAGTGGCTAACAATGAATCCAAAATCTTAATAACTCAGAGCATGTATCAGAATGATACATAAATAAAGCATAGTAGCTTGCATTGAAAAATATATAGCAGCATCACTACTTAAGATTAGTAAGTACTCCTCTATTGAGTACTTACCCTATAGCAGGCACTAGGCTAAAAACTTCACACATACATAGTCATACGTACATTACAGACATACTTAAGTTTCTTTTTGTTACAGAGATACTGTCAGTGCTTTTAATGTCCCCATATTATAGATAAGGAAATGAGACTTACTGAATGGAGATCCTTGGTTAGTAAGAGGCAAAGGCAGGAATGAAATCCAGGTCTATCTGTCTAACTCTGGAATCCATAGGCAATTACCTGGATAATCACAAAATATGGAGGCACCCTGGAAGCCCGATAACTCATAGTCACTTGACTCAAGTGGTACCCAACACTGTCTGACAATATTACTACAAATGCTCTAGTGAGAAGACACTCTCCCCTTTTGCCAAGACCATTTCATACTTCCTCAATACTTGGCACACAGAAGTCTCTCTCAATAAATATATGTTCAATAATAAGAGCAGTAGTGGTCATTGTAAACACTTAGATAATACCATACTCTAAGTACTTTTCTAAACTCCATATATTTTTGTTGTCTATTTTATTTTACTTAAACTCAATTAACACACAGTGTATTATTAGTTTCAGGGGTAGAGTTCAGTGACTCATCAGTTGCATATAACACCCAGTGCTCATTCTATCACCCACCATCCTTAATGCCCATCACCCAGTTATTTCATATATCTTAACTCATTTAATTCTCACAACAAACTTATGAAGAAGTTACTGTTGCTATCCCCATTTACAGGTGAAGAAACTGAGGAACAAACAGATTAGAAAAAGTGTTTTTGTTTTGGGTCATTTAAGTGACAGAATGAGAATTCAATCCCAGGCAGTCTTATTCCATAGTTCCGAAACCTATAGCCTAAATAAATAGGTGAATGAATGAACCAGAATGATTGTCAACATAAATCAAATTCTATCATTTCCTTGGTTTAACTTAAACACTTTGGGGACTCCCCATGAGATGTGTAATTAAAATGCTATCTTCTGGGGGGCGCCTGGGTGGCTCAGTCATTAAGTGTCTGCCTTTGGCTCAGGTCATGATCCTGGAGCCTCGCATCGGGTTCCCTGCTCTGCCAGAAGCCTGCTTCTCCCTCTCTCACTCCCCCTGCTTGTGTTCCCTCTCTAGCGGTGTTTTTCTCTGTCAAATAAATAAATACAATCTTTAAAGAATAATAAAAATAAATAAAATGCTAACTTCTTAGCCCAGACTTTACAGTCTTGCATGATCTCCTCCTTCATCTTTTGCCTCACAGTTCATGCCCCTAACTCTCTTTGGTCATATACAACAGATTTCATTCAGGACTCTCTTTCCAATTTGAGCACTTCACACGTGCTATCTCCTCTCTGGAGGTTCTTCCCCATACTCTTAACTGGCTGATTCCTACTCATTATTCAAGACTCCACCTAAATGTAACTTCTTGTGAGAGGTTTCTCTAATATGCCAACATAACATAGATGTCCACTTTTGTTATATAATCTGATAGCATTCAAAACAATTTCAAGTTTGTGTGTGTGTGTAGAGCTGATTGTCTCTCTCTTTTGACAGCCTGTAAGTTTGATGAGGGAAGATACTATGATTCTTTTCCTTTTTCTTTTTTTTTTAAGATTTTATTTATTCATTTAAGGGAAAGAGAGAGAAATGATGAGCAGGAGGAGAGGCAGAGGGAGAAGCAAACTTCCTGCTGAGCCAGGAACCCAATGTGGGGCTGGATCTCAGGACCTGGAAATCGTGACCTGAGCTGAGGGCAAAACTGAGCCACCCAGGTGCCCCTGATTTTTTTTTCTATAAATTGCCTCTACTAGGTATTTGGTAAAGGTTGTTGGAAGTAAGAATGAGTTAATGAGTGAACGAATGACTGAATGAACAGTTCAATCAAGAGCATTGTTCACAATGAAATCTCATAATATTGCATATGCATGTGTATTACTGCCAACTGCCAAATATATGTTGCTAAGCACTAATTTAAAAACCAAAGACACACTGAAAGAATATCTACTGTGTGTTTGAAGAGCTACAAATGAATATAGTTATGGAGTCATGGATATAATGAAAACAAAGGCAGATCTATCTCCTCTTTTTTATCTCATGATATGTACTATGGTAACTATAGGGCTTTTTTTAAGATTTTATTTATTTATTTGACAGAGAGATCACAAGCAGGCAGAGAGGCAGGCAGAGAGAGAGGGGGAAGCAGGCTCTCCACTGAGCAGAGAGCCCAATGTGGGCTCAATCCCAGGACCCTGAGATCATAACCTGAGCCAAAGGCAGAGGCTTAACCCATTGAGCCACCCATGGCCTGATAACTATAGTTTTTATCTGTGAAACCTGTTTGGTAACAGTACATTCCCTCTTCTTTGAGGATTCCTTGAGGAACATCACCCACATATGGCAGGACTCTGCCACGGGTGGGAGCAAGGAACCACATGAAACCAGTCAGGGTCTCCCATACTTCTAGCAACAGTGATGCATTCAGAGATGAGCACGAGGTCCCCCAAGGGCCATCAGAGTCCTCCATGTTCCTGTTAAGCTGTTCAAATAAGGTACATTTCCTCTTTGTCTTTGGAGTCGCACATATGGAAAGATTTAAATTTAGAGCTGCTTAATTTTCATCTTCCCAAGTAACATGGTAGAAACCTTTCTATATCACAAGGAAAAGAGGCCATGGTGCTAACATAAACAGAAGTAAACAGAGATAAGAGAAAGAGAAATTGCTAGCATCATTTAAATCCTTGTACCCAGCTGCACCTCAAGTCAGCTGTATCCCAGACTTTCAGGTTTGTGAGCGAACAAATATATCTCTTTTATGAAGTTATTTGAGAAATCCTTTCTATTCTTTGCAGCCACGTGCCCTAATTCACACAAATTCCCAAACATTTCTAATACTTGAAAACATAAGGCCTTACAGGTCTCAAGGGGCGCCTGGGTGGCTCAGTTGGTTAAGCGACTGCCTTCGGCTCAGGTCATGATCCTGGAGACCTGGGATCGAGTCCCACATTGGGCTTCCTGCTCGGCGGAAAGCCTGCTTCTCCCTCTCTCACTCCTCCTGCTTGTGTTCCCTCTCTGGCTGTGTTTCTCTCTGTCAAATAAATAAAATCTTAAAAAAAAAGAAAAGAAAAAGAAAAAGAAACCTATCTCAAGATTTGCAGATAACTTATGGCGAGCCAAACCAATAAACTTTAAGTTATCTGCAAAACACAGTGTATAAAAAGAGAGAACACTGTCCCAATTATAAAATCATACTAGGCCATAGAAAGGCAAAGAAAGTAGAATATCGCTGGAGGAGGAAGCAGGAAGGAAGAAAGTACTCCTTCAGAGAAAAACTTCTATCCCCCTCTCCACTGAGGGCTGCTGCTATTATGGGTAAGGATCCTGGGAAAACACTAATCATGTTTCCTGCATGTCATAGTGAGAATTCCATCAGATCATGCGTGACTTCCTCAAGAGAACTGTGACTACAGGGGCTGCTATCTGTTTCAAACTAAACCTGCTCATAACTTCAAGAACACATAATCCTACCATCACCCGACTCTTTGGTTCTCTTGTAACAGTTGAAATTTCTTTTTTTTTTTTTAAAGATTTCATTTATTTATTTGACAGAGAGAAACACAGCTAGAGAGGGAACACAAGCAGGGGGAGTGAGAGAGGGAGAAGTAGGCTTCCCACCGAGCAGGGAGCCCGATGCGGGGCTGGATCCCAGGTCTCCGGGATCATGACCTGAGCCGAAGGCAGTCGCTTAACCAACTGAGCCACCCAGGCGCCCCAACAGTCGAAATTGCACATCCATTTGTGTGATGGGATCAACTTGGGAATTACACACCAATATTTTCATCCTTGTAGTTCCACAATGTTCCTCAGTGTCTTATGAGAGGGCAAAACAATACAGAAAGAACAGTGAATTTAAATGATCTTCTAAATAGATTTTTTTTTTAACTTATAAGCAATGATCTGAAGGAAAAGTGTGGGCTCACCTACAAGGGTGACTTTTTGGACATAGAAATATGTGTATGTTTTTTAGTATTTTTTTGATCCCAGGAGTTTGGTTTTCCAAAAAGAAAAGGACCCAGATCACACTGTTTATTTTTTTATTTATTTTAAGTAGGCTTCACTGGGTGTAAGAACCAAGGCTTGAACTCATAACTCTGAGATCAAGACCTGAGCTAAGATCAAGAGTCAGACAATTAACTAACTGAGCTACCTAAGCACCTAAGAACTCAGATCATACTAATCACTAACATTTAAAAAGCATTTACTGTAAGGCAGGTGTTTCTTCTTATTTGAAGTATTTTAACCTTTTTAATAATTGTATTGTCAGTTTTGCTGATGAGAAAATACAAAGAGGTTAGATTCACAGAGCTTTGGGGCCATAGCTTTCTCTACTATTGCCTTACCTCTACCTTTTCCAGAATCTCAGTACTGCCTACCATCTTGGGTATCTCCAAGTCAACTCTTTCTGCCCTTTCTACATCTGGAATTTTAAGTCTTTATTACTCTGCATGAAATCTTGACCCTATACTTTATCATTTTGTTCTACTTTCTGGAAGAATCCTCAACTTTATCTTCCATTTCTTTTATAGAACTTTTAATGAACATCTTTAATTTCTAAGAGCTGTCTTTTATTCTCTGAATTTTCTTTCTCATGGCATCTTTAATCTTTCCTGTGAGGGTACTTATTAGAATTTATTCACATTTCTCTTTTGCTTCTTGCACTGTATTTATTTCCTCAAGGGTATTTTGTTTGTATGTTTTCCCTGATGTTGGAGTATTACTTCAAATGCATAGTAATCCTGTAGCCGTCATTCATATTTGAGCAAAAGGCACTAATAAGCCAGTTTGAGGTTTCATTAACATGAAGTTTTTTAAACTGACAGTCTGCTTTAAGATGATAATTTAGTGAATAAGCCATTATACCAGGGTTCCTCAGTGATACCATTTGGAAGTCATTTGTGAGGGAATGCTGTTTACTTAAGAAACTTCTGATCTTCTGTGGATTAAAGGGAATCATACCAGCATTATGCACATTGTAGCAATTGACAATTTCGTATGTAGATTTCCACCCCCTTGTTATGAACCTTGTGTGTCTTACACAATACACAGCACTCAGCAGAACACATACCTTTCCGAGATTAAGAGTCACTTATGATGTGTCTCTCTCTCCCTCTGGTTTCTTCTTGTTTCATTTCTTCCTTTTTTTCCCCTATGATCCTCTGCCTTGCTCCTCAAATTCCACATATAAGTGAGACCAAATGATATTGTCTTTCTCTGATTGACTTATTTCACTTAGCATAATGCCCTGTAGTTTCATCCACATCATTGCAAATGGTAAGATTTCATTTTTGATGGCTGCACAATATTTCATTGAATATATATATATGTGTGTGTGTATATATATATATATATATATATATATATATACTATATATTCTTTACCCATTTATCTGTTGATGGACATCTGGGCTCTTTCCATAGTTTGGCTATTGTGGACATTGCTGCTATAGACATTGGAGTGCACATGCCCATTCGGATCACTATATTTATATCTTTGGGGTAAATACCCAGTAATGCAGTTGCTAGATCATAGGGTAACTCTATTTTCAACTTTTAAAGGAACCTCCATACTGAGTGTTGCATCAGCTTGTGTTCCCACCAACAGTGCAGGAGGGTTTCCCTTTCTATGCCTCCTCTCCAATATATGTCATTTCCTGACTTGTTAATTTTATCCATTCTGACTAATGTGAGGTAGTATCTCACTGTGGTTTTGATCTGTATTTCCCTAATGCCAAAAGATGTTGAGCACTTTTTCATGTATCTGTTGACCATTTGGATGTCTTCTTTGCAGAAATGTCTGTTCATGTCTTCTGTCCATTTCTTGATTGGATTATTTGTTCTTTGAGTGTTGAGTTTAATAAGTTCTTTATAGATTTTGGATACTAGCCCATTACCTAATATGCCATTTGCAAATATCTTCTCCCATTCCGTTGGTTGTATTTTGGTTTTGTTGACTGTTTCCTTTGCTGTGCAAAAGTTTTTATCTTGATGAAGGCCCAATAATTCATTTTTGCCCTTGCTTCCCTTGCCTTTGGCGATGTGTCTAGAAACAAGTTGCTGTGGCTGAGGCTGATGAGGTTGCTTCCTGTGTTCTTCTCAAGGATTTTGATGGATTCCTGTCTTACATGGAGGTCTATCATCCATTTTGAGTCTATTTTTCTGTGTGGCATAAAGAAATGGTCCAGTTTCATTCTTCTGCATGCAGCTGTCCAATTATCCCAACATCATTTGTTGAAAAGACTGTCTTTTTTCCATTAGACATTCTTTCTTGCTTTGTCAAAGATGAGTTGACAATAGAGTTGAGGGTCCATTTCTGGGCTCTCTATTCTGTTCCATTGATTTATGTGTCTGGTTTTGGGCCAGTACCGTACTGTCTTGATGATTACAGCTTTGTAATAGAGCTTGAAATCCAGAATTGTGACATCACCAGCTTTGCTTTTCTTTTTCAACATTCCTCTGGCATTCAGGGTCTTTTCTGCTTCCATATAAATTTCAGGACTATTTGTTCTATTTCTGTGAAAAAATGTTGATGGTATTTTGATAGGGATTGCATTGAATGTATAAATCACTCTTATGTGATGTTCACAATATTTGCTCTTCCAATCCACGAGTATGGAACGTTTTTCCATTTCTTTGTGTCTTCCTCAATTTCTTTCATGGGTATTCTTTACTTTTCTGGTACGGATCCTTTGCCTCTTTGGTTGGATTTATTCCTAGGTATCTTATGGTGTTTGGTGCAATTATAAATGGGATCAGCTCCTTAATTTCTCTTTCTTCTATCTCATTGTTGATGTATAGAAATACAACTGATTTCTGTGCATTGATTTTATATCCTGACACTTTACTAAATTTCTGTATGAGTTCTAGCAGTTTTGGAGTGGAGTCTTTTGGATTTTCCACAGAAAGTATATCATCTGCAAGAGTGAGAGTTTAACTTCTTTGCCAATTCAGATGCCTTTTGTTTCTTTTTGCTGTCTGATTGCTGAGGCTAGGACTTATAGTACTATGTTGAATAACAGTGTTGATAGTGGACATCCCTGCCATGTTCCTGACCTTAGGGGAAAAGTTCTCAGTTTTTCCCCTATTGAAAATGATATTTGCTGTGGGTTTTTTATATATGGCTTTTATGATATTGAGGTATATACCGTCTATCCCTACACTGTAAAGAGTTTTAATCAAGAAAGGATGGTGTGCTTTTCCAAACGCTTTTTCTACATCTACTAAGAGCATCATATGGTTCTTGTTCTTTCTTTTATTAATATAGTGTATCACATTGATTGATTTGTAGATGCTGAACCAAACTTGCAGTCCAGGAATAAATCCCACCTGGTCATGGTGAAGATCCTTTTAATGTACTGTTGGAGCCAATTGGCTAGTATTTTGGTGAGAATTTTTGTATCCATGTTCATCAGGAATATTGATCTGTAATTCTTTTTGGTGGGGTCTTTGTCTGGTTTTGGGATCAAGGTAAGGCTGACCTCATTAAATGAGATTGGAAGTTTTCCTTTTATTTCTATTTTTTGAAACAGTTTCAGGATAATAAGTATTAATTCTTCTTTAAATGTTCAGTAGAATTTCCCTGGGAAGCCATCTGGCCCTGGGCTCTTGTTTGTTGGGAGAGTCTTGATTACTGCTTCAATTTCCTTATTGGTTATGAGTCTGTTCAGGTTTCCTATTTCTTCTTGGTTTAGTTTTGGTAGTTTATACATCTCTAGGAATACATCCATTTCTTCCAGATTGTCTAATTTGTTGGCATATAGTTGCTCATAAATGTTCTTATAATTCTATTTCTTCATGTTGATTCTGATATCTCATTTTCATTCATGATTTTATTTGGGTCCTTTCTCTCTTCTTTCCAGTAAGTCTGGCCAGGGGGTTATCGATCTTACTAATTCTTTCAAAGAACCAGCTCCTAGTTTTGTTGATCTGTTCTACTGTACTTTTGGTTTTTATTTCATTGATTTCTGTTCTGATCTTTATTAGTTCTCTTATACTGCTGATGTTAGACTTCATTTTCTGTTCTTTTTCCAGTTCCTTTAGATGTAGGGTTAGATTTTATTTTTGTGACTTTGTTTCTTGAGAAAGGCTTGCATTGCTAGGTACTTTCCTCTTAGGACCATCTTTCTGCATCCCAAAGACTTTGAACAGTTGTGTTTTCATTTTCACTTGTTTCCATGAATTTTTTTAATTCTTTGATTTCCTGGTTGACCCATTCGTTCTTTAGTAGGATACTCTTTAGCCTCTATGTATCTGAGTTATTTCCAACTTTCCTCTTGTGATTGAATTTCAGTTTCAAAGCATTGTGATCCAAAAATATGCAGGGAATGATGCCAATATTTTTAGTACTGCTTTGATAACTGATTTGTGAGCCAGGATGTGATGTATTCTGGAGAATGTTCCATGTGCATTAGAGAAGAATGTGTATTCTGTAGCTTTGAGATGGAATGTTCTGAATATATCTCTGAAGTCCACCTGGACCAGTGTATCATTTAAAGCCCTTATTTCCTTGTTGATCTTTTGCTTAGATGATCTATCCATTTCAGTGAGGGGGTGTTAAAGTCCTCTACTATTATTGTATTATTGTTGATGTGTTTCTTTGATTTTGTTATTCATTGGCTTATATAATTGGCTGCTACCATGCTAGGGGCATAAATATTTACAATTGTTAGATCTTCTTGTTGGATAGACACTTTAAGTATGATATAGCATCCTTCGTCATCTCTTATTATAGTCTTTGGCTTAAAATCTAATTTGTCTGATATAAGGATTGCCACCCCAGCTTTCTTTCAATGTCCATTAACCTAATAAATAGTTTTCCATCCCCTCACTTTAGATCTGGCAGTGTCTTTGAGTCTAAAATGAGTCTCCTGCAGATGGCATATCAATGGGTCTCACTTTTTTATCCAATCTGATGCCATGTATCTTTTGATTGAGGCATTTAGCCCATTTACACTCAGGGTAATTTTTGAAAGATATGAATTTAATGCCATTGAATTGCCTGTAAAGTGACTGTTACTTTATATTGTCTCTGTTCCTTTTGGTCTGTGTTACTTTTGGGCTCTCCCTTTGCTTAAAGGACCCTTTTCAATATTTTTAGTAGTGCTGGTTTGGTGATCACAAATTCTTTTACTTTCTTTTTGTCCTGGAAGCTTTTTATCACTCCTCTTTTCAATCCTTCTCTTTCAATCCAGCTAGCTTCTTAGTTGCATATTTTTCTCATTTAGTACCCTGAATATATCATGCCAATCCTTTCTGGTGTGCCAGATCTCTGTGGTTAGGTCTGCTGCCAATCTAATTTTTTACCATTATAGGTTACAGACCTCTTGTCCTAAGCTGCTTTCAGGATTTTCTCTTTGTCTCTGAGATTTGTAAGTTTTATTAGCAGATGTTGGGGTGTTGACCTATTTTTATTGGTTTCAAGGGGGGTTTTATGAGTCTCCTGGATTTTGATGCCTGTTTCCTTTCCCAAATTAGGGAAGTTCTCCACTATAATTTGCTCCTATATACGTTCTGACCCTCTCTGTCTTCCTTCTTCTGGGATCCCAGTTATTCTAACATTGTTTTGCTTTATGGTATCACTTATCTCTTGAATTTCCCCCTCATGATCCAGTTGTTATTAATCTCCCTTTTTCTCAGCTTTTTTATTCTCCATGATTTGGTCTTCTATATCACTAATTCTCTCTTCTGCCTCATTTATCCTAGCAGTGAGAGCCTCCATTTTTTACTGCACCTCATTGATAACCTTTTTGATTTCAACTTGGTTAGATTTTATTTCTCCAGAAAGGCATTTTCTAGTGTCTTCTATGCTTTTTTTCAAGCCCAGCTAGTATAATTATAACTGTTATTCTGAACTCTAGTTCTGACATCTTACTAATGTCCATATTAATTAGGTCCCTGGAATTTTCTATTTTTTGAAGTGAGTTTCTCCATTTTTTCATTTTGTAAAGAGAGGAATAGATAAATGAGAGAATGAAATGCTAAAAGGCTAACAACAACCCCAGAGAAATATACACTAAACAAATTAGAAGAGACCTGAAACTAGAGGGGAAAGGGAAGAAAAAAAAAAAAGAAAGAAATAGCGGGCTGGTACATAGAACAGAGCCATACACTAGATTTTGGAAGTATTTTGGTCTGTTAGAAGAAATTAACCCCAAAATTTTAAGGAAATAAAAACATATATATGGACACCTTGTGGCTCAGTTGGTTAAGTGTCTGCCTTCAGCTCAGGTCACAATTCCAGGGTCCTGGGATTAAGTCCTAAATCAGGCTCCCTGCTTGGCCTCCCTCTGCCTGTTCCTCCCCCTGCTTGTACTCTCTCTCTCTCTCTGATAAATTAATAAAATGTTTTAACAATAGAAAAGCATATATATATATATATACACAAAATAAGGTCAAATACAATGAAAGGATAGAATATGACTATAAAAATGAAATTTTTTTAAAAAGGAATTGATAAGAAGTTGGTTGAAAAGGGAAAGAATAATTCAAAAATAAAGAAAAAACTAAAGAAAATTTTAAAAATTAAAGGTGTGAGACTAAAGAATCATGGGGGGAAAAGTCATGAATTCCATGTATTCCCCTAACACTGGAAATTTGCAGTTCTTATTGATCAGTATACTTGGTCTTGTCTGAATGTTCTTGCTGATCTTCTGGGGGAGGGGCCTGTTGTAATGATTCTCAAGTGTCTTTGCCCGAAGTGGAACTGCTCCGCCCTTACCAGGGGCCAGGCTAAGCAATCCACTCAGGTTCGCTCTCCGTAGTTTTTGTTCCCTGAACGCTTTCCGTACAGCTTTAGAGGATGAGAATGAAAATGGCGGCCTCCCGATCTCCAGCCCCTGAGAAGCCGGGAGCTCAGGGCCCCTCTCCTCAGTGCACTCTCAGAGAAAAGCAGCCAGTCATGCCTGTCTCCCTGGTCTGTGGCCACACTCTGCGCTCACCTGGCCTATGACCAAGCATTTCTATCTCTGGCATGTGGTGCCATTTGGAGTCTCCAAACCCAGCAGGCTCCTGTGCTCTCTGGCACAGCTCCTCCAGGGGGAGGAAGGTGAGTCTCCCCAGATCTGCTGCATGTTGGGTCCCTGCTTGAAGAGCAGTGGCACGGCTGTGCCTGTGATCACAATTTATGGCAATCCCAAGCTGAGGGCCCACTCCTCTCAGTAGGCTCTGCAGCTGGCTTCCCCGCTCTAATACCTGGGAGCTCTGCCAGGCTCAGGCACCCCGGGTCCTTCTGTGACCCCACGGGTCCTTCTGTGACCCCACAGGTCCTAAGACCACACTGTCCCTATGAGGGCTCCACCCCTCACTTAGCCTCTGGGGTGGCGTCCCTCACCAGAGTAGACTGCTAAAAGTTCCAATTCTGTGTTCCGCTGCCCTGTCACTTTCCGGTAGCCCTCTGACGGAGGCCTTCCTTTCCGCACCCACCCCACATTCTATCTTACCATCTATTGCCTCGGATTCACTTCTTTACAACCCCTACCTTGCAGAAAATGGTCACTTCTCTATTCATAGAGTTGCAGTGATTCTTTTCTTCATTCTTCAGTTGAGTTTGTAGGTGTTCAGAATGGTTTAATAGCCATCTAGCTGAGTTACTGGGACCAGACAAAATTTAGGCCTCCTACTCCTCCACCATCTTGGACTCCTCCCAGCCTGTGCAATTTCACTCTTGCCGCAAAACCCCAACTGCCCTACATCTCTTCTGATCATTACCTCTCTAATTGGCTTTTACCATGGCACATGTTCAGATCTCTACATGCTAAGAGAAGAAAAAGAAAAGAAAAAGAAAAAAATTTAATAAAACAATACTTAAACCCTATTACACCTTTTCATGACAACCTCTTTCCTCTCTCAAGCACCAAGAATATTGAACTAATCATCTACATTTTGTTTCTATAGCTCCTTATTTCCCAGTGGTTATTCAGCTACTGCAATCCTGCCTTTGCTGTCATCCATAGAAACTGTTCTCATCAAGTGATATCTTTATTAAATCTAATTGCTACTTTTCATTATCATACTTGACCTATCTAGCACTTGCCGCCAATGTCTCCCCTGTCTTCCACAAACCACAATATCCAGGTTTCCTACCCAGTGCTCTTTTAGTTCCTCCTTAGTATTCCCCATGAGTTCCTCTTATTCTGTTTATTTTTTAAATGCTAATATTTCTCAAGATTCTGCACTGAGTTTCTTCTATTTTCACTCTAAATTATTTATAAACTATTTCTTGGGCACCTGAGTGGCTCAGTCAGTTAAATGTCTGTGTTCAGCTCAGATCATGATCCCCACGTCCTTGGATCAAGCCCCACATTGGGCTCCCTGTTCAGCAGGGTGACACTTCTCCCTGTGGCCCTCACACTGCTTCTGCTCTCTGTCTCTCTGTCTCTCTCTCAAGTAGGTAAATAAAATTTTAAAAAAAAGAATTTCTTCTTATCCTGTAATTCTAGTTATTAGCTACATTTTAATTAGTCATAAAAACTATAATTATAATGCAGTACAAATTTTCTCTTTTATTCCAAATTCATATATGCAATTACTCACTGGGCATTTGAACCAGTTTGATCCATGAACACTCCAAAATCAATGTCTTTTCCCCTTATCTCCCAATCTCACAAATCTGCTTCTCCCTTATCTATAGATGCCATATCTTCTACCCAGTTGCCTAAACCAGATAGTGTATATCTTCTCAGAGGTCCTAGTTCCCCTTTTATATGCAATATCAACTCATTCTATTCTATTCTATTCTATTCTATTCTATTCTATTCTATTCTATTCTATAATATCTCCAACAGATCCAATTCTACCCAACCCTACTATTCTTGTCAGGCAACAGACATAATTTGTTCCTGTGCCCTGAATCTTATTCTCTAGAAAGTCTTCCCTGAAATTCTTCCCCAAGCCTGTTTCTTCCTTTTACATTATTATACAAATCTATACTTCTTATTCATAGCACTCATCACAATCATAAATAAATGATTCATTATGTTGTTTGCTGTTTGTATCCTCTTGAGGAACATAACACTAATAATATTTGTTGGATGAAGGAATGGGTAAATCCTTCTTAAATTCATTTTCCACACTGCCACCAGCCTAATCTTTTCTAAAACATGCTCATGTCACTATAACTGTATAAAAAGCCTTCAAGGGACTCTCACTGCCTTTAGCAATTACTATACATCTAAACCTTTTTAGCATGTAATACAAGATTCTCTATGACCTGGCTTGCTTAACTCTCCAGCTTCATTTCTTACAATGACTGATTGCTTAATATCACTGATTTTCTCCATCCTTACTGCAGATAAATACTTCAAAAATGAAAACAGAGAAAGAACACCCTTTTAGTACTTTATCATGTTCACATTAAGAGAACAAATGAATAGGGGCACTTGGATGGCTCAGTCTGTTAAGCATCTGCCTTCAGCTCAGGTCATGATCCCAGAGTTCTGGGACCAAGCCCCACATTGGCTCCCTGCTCAGCTGGCAGCCTGCTTCCCTCTCTGCCCCTTTCCCCTACTTGTGCTCTTTCTCTCTCTCTCTGTCTAAAATAAATAAATAAAATATTTTTAAAGAGAGAGAGAGGAGTCAAGATGGCAGAAGGCCAGGTGACTGCATTTCGGGGAGTTCCCTGAAGAGAGCTGAATTCCAGCAAAAAAAAAAACACTACAAGACCACCGTGAACACCCATGAAATTAGCCTGAAATGCGATATTTCCCACTTCTGGACCACCACGAGAGACAAAGAACATCGGCAAAAAGGTAGAAACAAATAAGAGGGTCTGGAGGCTTGCCCCCAGAGACAGGGGAGGGGGGAGGAAGCCCGCAGAGCTGAACCATTGAAAACAAATACCCCAAAACGAAAGTGCTCTGTGAGTGAGGAATAACAGCGGATTACAGCCTGAATCGGGGCTAGACAGAAACTGGAACACAGCGGAGCCCGGGGCAAGGCAATGAGACTTTTTAAAATCTTTTTTCTTTTCCGGCTGCTCGGCGGACCAGCGGGCCCGGCGCACAGCCACCTCCGCCAGAGCCGCCACAGCTGCTGGGAAAGCAGCGGGAGTGGATTCTATTTTTACACCGCTGCCCTTCTCTCCCATTTCTCTCCACACCGTGGGCCGCGCGCAGACGCCCCCAGGGAAGGCATTTTTAAAATTTTTATCTCTTTTCCTGCGGCTCGGCCCACCCCGCGCGCCCGCCGCTGCCCGCCGGGCCCGCGTGCCGCCGCCACACGCCTGGCCCCTGCGCCGCTGCCACCACCGGAGCCACCGCAGCTGCCGCGAAAGCAGCGGGAGTGGATTCTGTTTTTACGCCGCTGCCCTCTTCTCCCGTTTCTCTCCACAACGTGGGCTGCGCACAGACCCCCCCAGGGAAAGCGTTTTTACATGGACCCGGAGAGGCCCCAGGTCCCAGGGCGCGGACAAAGTTGCGCGATCCAAAAGGAGTTGTCCCTTAGAGGTGCGGGAGTGAAATGACAAGCAGGGGCGGGGGCAGAAATCAATACAACGTCTGCACCAGCCCGGCTTTGACAGACTGCGAACCAGGAGGCTGGAAAGAGCCCCTCCCTATGTAGAGGCTCTCTCTGGGAGGGAGGTCTGGGCGCAGACATCTTGCTCTGACCTGACTTCCTCAACTGCTGAAAAAAGACTTAAAAGAACAACGCTCCACTACCAGAGAATTGTAACATGATAATCTGGTTACCATTGAGACCAGCCTCTAGCAAGGGGGCCGAGAGACTCAGCCTAGGCAGAAGGACTGAAAGAGAACGGCACACCCCGCCGCCAGAAAGCAAGCCAGAAGCTCAGGAGGACAACACTCCAATGCAAAACCCCAAATCGGGGGAAAGGCAATTTATTAAACTCCTGGCACTGACTACAGGTACCAAAAGCTCTACAACTCATTGATAAAGTTTTCCACCTCATTTACTTTTTTAAACTTTTTTCTAGTTTTACTTATAAAGCTTCCACTTTAAGCTTAAAATTACATTCTCACGGTTTTCCTTCTTTCAATTTTTAGCCCCCTTCATATCACAACGTGATACCCAATACAACACCCCATAACATTTTTTATATATATTTTTTATTCTTTTTTATTTTTTTTTCTATTTTTTTCTCTTTTTTACCCTGAAATTCTTTCAAACACACCCCTGTATTTTCTGCTTTTGTTGTTCCCTCTTATTTCCCTGTTAGCTCTCTCTGTTTCTCCCTTTCTCCTCTCCTCTTTCCTTTATTCTCTCTTTTACGTGTACATGTAGATACAAGCTTCAAGTCAATCCCACATCCCTATTCAATACTACCCCTATATACAACCAGTTCTAATCCCCCTATATCTTTTGAAAGTGGGCTCCTCCAACAATAACAACAAGACAAACTCGGGAGCATCTGAAACGCATTCCTTGCCCACAAGGAGTG